>JAFVLL020023029.1:0-13277 GCA_021397915.2 Tor tambroides | reverse complement strand
GTACTCACTTTTGTGGCCAGCGGTTTAGACATTAATGGCTGTGTGTTGAGTTATTTTGAGGGGACAGCAAATTTTACACTGTTATACAAGCTGTACACTCACTACTTTACATTGTAGCAAAGTGTCATTTCTTCAGTGTTGTCACATGAAAAGATATAATAAAGTATTTACAAAAATGTGAGGGGTGTAGTCACTTCTGTGAGATACTGTATATATATATATATATATATATTTTACATGTTGATCTGAAGTGTAGGTTTTTGCATTATTATTATTACTACATTCAAACCTGAACACAGAAAGAATTTTGTTACACAAAATCTTAAAATTCTATAAAAAATTTAACAAAAATTAACAGTCTGATCTGAGTTTAACCTCTCATTTCAGTCTTCTGGCTCATTTTGGCTATATGGTTATAGCCAGACCAATTCATTTGAGTGTGTATAATTCTGTATGTGTGTGCCTGTGTGTGTGCGTGAGTCCGTGAGTGTGTGTACATGAGTGTGTGTGAGTGGATGTATCTGTTTTACACTCTTGATGTTTTAGAGTGTAACCCCTTCCTTTCTGTCCACTTTTTTTACTGCATTGTAGTTGAATTATTGATTTTATTTTACATATTTGCTGTGTTACAGTCACACCAGTTCATAGGGATGTGTGTGTACAAGTGTGTGTGTGTGTGTGTGTGTGTGTGTCTGCGCGTGTGTGAGTGGGTGTGTTGATTTTGCACTCTAGATGTTTGAGTTTCACTCCTTCATTGCTGTGCTTTTTTTCTGCATTGTGGGGGATTTTTAGATTGTTTTTGGATTTTTCCCATTTCCCATTCATTTACTATGGTCGGTCATTTTTGACCGAAGACCATGAGTGTGACACTTTTTTTTCATGCGCACTTAGCCTGTTCGAATCATGCCCTATTTTTTTTTTTCTTTGTTCACATTCCAAGTGCCATAAAAGTCACCAAGTTTCATATCATCCCGATGAAGCTGTGATTTTCTAAAAATTCAAAGTTTAAAATTCTCCGGTCAGAAGTGACCGAAGACCGCACAAGGGTTAAATTGTGAAATTAATATTTTGTCACAACATTACACCTGATTTTTCCTGGAATGGTCATAAGTGTTGGATATACACCATATTGTGTGTGTGTGTGTGTGTGTGTGTGTGTGTACTTGTTTATGATACATTGTGGGGACCAAATGTCCCCGCAAGGATAGTAAAACCTAAATTTTTGACATTGTGGAAACGATGAGAAAAAAAAATAGTAAATGATGTTTATCTGAAAGTGTAACAATGCAAACAGGTTTTCTGTAAGGGGTAGGTTTAGGGTTAGGGTTGGGTTAGGGGATAGAAAATATTGTTTGGTCAGTATAAAAGTAATAGAAGTCTATGGAAAGTCCCCACAATCCACAGAAACAAACGTGTGTGTGTGTGTGTGTATGTGTAACCCTGTGAGTGTGGGACATTAGGCTTCAATTAATGCATAATAACATGTTTACGATCTTTGGTCAATAGTTCGAGCAATCCCAAAACTCCTTCAGGCCTATTTTTAACTGACTTCATTAAATTAGGTAAAAGTTGTACACAGTGTTACAAATATATTTTAATAAAAAGAGACATAAGGAACACTTTTATTCAGGTATTTTATTGATATATTCATGTATTTTACTTTCTATTACAAATATCAGTTCAGTGGACACCATGCAGGGCATATTTGTTCAGAATTTCTGTTTAGCTCTATTGTCACAGTTTATGAGATTATTTGGTAAACAATATAATACACATTTTTTTATTGTAAATTCCAATGTTTATGTTTTGTAGATTTAAACATTACAATAATAGGGAGTAGTAGTGATATACAGTACGTAGCGTCTTTGTGTTTGACTGTGGTTTATTTATTTACTTACTAAAATAGCCATTGGTTAAAATCATGTCTCCTGATTAATGGTGTCTACTACAGATATAAGCCTAACTCTAATAATAATAATAATAATAATAATAATAACAATAACAATAACAATCATCATCATCATCATCATCATCATCATCACAGAAAAGCATAAAAGCTATGGTTTTGGAGTATATTTTTCAATCAGACATAAATAGTTCCCCAACTACAACAATGTTTATATTTATACATTTTAGAATTAATAGGTGTTATATTATAGAAAATAAGGGGTTTTGTGTTTTCAGTGTATTTACATAATACTGTGGGATGGGACTTTCACTTGTGAATGAATTCTTGGAAGTTAATTTATTTATATATTTAGTGAATTACATTATTTATTTATGGTTGTTGCATGGACCTAAGGTAAACTACCTTGAAAGTGGCAGTGACAGTTTATTGTGATTTATTATGGGTTTTGCCCATGATATGTTTCCTTGTGTTTTGTTCTGGCTTGAGTAAGATGATGTAGCATTTTGGTGTAAATATACAGAATAACAAGCCAAAACTAGAGGCTAAGATGGCAAATATCTCCACTGCTACAGTAAATTTTCCAGGAGAACTAACATAAGCTGGGATAAATGTGATCCAAACAGCACAGAATATTAGCAGACTGAACGTGATGAATTTGGCTTCATTAAAGTTATCAGGCAGCTTTCGAGCTAGAAAAGCCAAAATGAAACATAGGACAGACAGCAAACCAATATAACCAAGCACAGCCCAGAACCCTATAGCTGATCCTAGATCACATTCAAGTATTATTGTATCTAACGAATTGGTAATATTTTTATATGGCACTGGAGGGGCTAATACCAGCCACAGAGTACATATTATTACCTGAAAAAAAGTGCAACAGAAAACACTAATTCTTTGTAAGGGCAATGTACACTGAGGAACACTTGTACCAGGCACTGTGGCCTTGAACGCCATTACCACTGCTATTGTCCTTGCCAGAACACAAGACATACAAAGGGAAAAAGTGATTCCAAATGCTGTGTGGCGCAACATACAGGACCACTCAGTAGGCTGACCAATAAAAGTAAGTGAACAGAGAAAACACAGAGACAGTGAGAAAAGCAGTAGGAAGCTCAGCTCTGTATTGCTAGCCTTCACAAGAGGAGTGTCTATGAAGTGGTAAAACATCAGTGCAACTGCAATTGTTAAAGACACCCCGGTTAATGAGAATGCAGTCAAAAGTATTCCCATGTTTTCCTCAAATGAAAGGAACTCCACTTTCTTGAGAACACACATACTGTGGTTTTCATTTGACCAGAGCTCTAAAGGACATTTGATGCATTCAGCAGAATCTAAAAAGACAAATAGAGCATAACATTCTAATACACACACACGCACATTTTTTATTATTTTTTTAATTAGATGAAAGCAAACACACATAATATTTTTTTTGCATATATACTGTGCCATACTTGTAGTTTTTGATAAAAGGTGTTTGTATCTTTATGTATCAAAATGCTGGTCATCTCACCAGTAGGGCTGCTGATTTCTCCAGAAGGGCACCGCAAACATTCAAAGCAGCATACTGGTCTCCCTTTGATCACAGCTTGTCTGAAACCTGGCTGGCAGCTCTCACTGCACACTGAACTCGGTTTCTGCCATGTTTACACATTCTTACTTTGTTGCACTTATTTTTTACTTTCTTTTATGTCACTGACTTATCAAGTACTCAACAAACTGATGTTATGTTGTACATACCGTGTGATTGTCTCCTGCCCAAACTATACTGATAGAATTCATGACAAACTGCTGTTCACTGGGTAGTGAGGCATCATAGTGTCCTACAGTAATAAAAGTTGTTTCCCCTGCTCCATTTTTCTGCCAGTTTACTAGTTCATATCTTGCTCTAGGGTCTCCATTTTGGTCAAAGTATATCGTCTCACCTGAGGCCATTGTGAAATTCACATTTTGAAGGGAATGCATTACCTGTGACCATTTTAAAACACCGTTAAAATGTGTTAGATATTAAATAATAATAATAAAAATAATAATAATAATAATAATAATAATAATTGCAAGATTTACTTACTTGGCTGGAAACTATTAAATCCTTTTTTCCACATGTTATGTTTTCAGGTGCACCGTTTGAGGTTTTGCAAGCCAATGTGTTATGCAAAGCATAAGCTATAGCGTAAACTGCCTTGTACACATTATTTGAAATCCTTAGCTCAGATACATCTGTGAACTCATTACTCACATTACTCAGATTTTCAGACCCATTACAAAACTTCTCATGCTCAGTTTTAGGGCTGATTGTAGGAAAGAGACGGCATCCAAATGCCATCTCCCAAAATTCCCTCAGAAGAGAATTTGAAGGGTTTTGAGATGGATTGACCTTAAGGAGAAATTCTCTCAAGCCTGGAATTTTCGACTTGCTAATTGTAAAGCCAACTGCACCACCAAGGACTTTTGAAACAATTTTGGTTGCCAAGTATCTCGCTGTAATCCAGGATTCACTGCCTACCCACTGTAGCCCGGTTACATTCTGTCTGATAATCTCCTCCAGCAACACATCCATTTCACCCTGTGCCAAAAATGCCACAAGAACTTTAGCAGTGCCCTTTTTTATTACTTCAACAACCTTAGCAATCTTCTCTTTGGAATTTGTCCTTGATATGGCCTCTGAATATTCAATGCATACTCCTTCTCTCTCGGCTACCTCTACAAAGGTTGCCATGCCATTGTTTCCATAGTCATTATCACTTCTCACTGCTCCAACCCATGTCCAGCCGAAATGTTTGACTAGTTGTGCTAGAGCTCTGCTCTGGTAGAAATCACTGGGAATAGTTCTGAAGAAAGAAGGAAACTGGTTTCTGTTGCTCAGGCAGGCACAGGTAGCAAAATGGCTTATCTGTCAAACAGAACAGATGAAAATAACAAGAAAACATATTTATTTTTATCTTCAGATATCTTATAATAGGAAACATTTATTTAACTTTTATTTCACATTTATTTTGCTTATTTATTCTATGTATTTCACCACAGGAATCCTGAAGGGCCCTGTTGCTCTGGACAGTACAATGGTTGAGGAAGACTCAGATTCTCCAATAATGGCTTTAACTGCTGTTCTTCCAGAGCAGATGTGTTCTGCTGTCAACTCCTGACCATTCATCAGAGCCATTGATGATCTCATAGAGGCTAAGGTGGAACCACAGCTGTCAAATATTTGGTATCCAATCGAAATGTTTGGGAGTAAGCTTGCCTTCCTGTTAATTTCTTCAATGGCAAAGATCATGGTCTGAGCAAAACGGAATTCTCTCATATTAAGGCTGAGAGAGAGAGAGAGAGAGAGAGAGAGAGAGAGAGAGAGAGAGAGATTTTGTAGTATGGTTTGTCTTGTTGCAACTGAACAAGGTATTGGAAATAGTAACATCTTATTTCACAAAATAAAATCTATTACATAGATTATATATATTTACACTGTAAAATTAATAACACAGAAGCAGAGAAGTAACAAACCTGGTGCACATTAGGCGATGAGGTTTTTCTGTAAAGGATGGCATTTCCAAATTTATTTTGTTGTGAATTGAAAAAGCTCCTCCGATGATAATGTCTCCATCCTTGGACAACAGGGGGTACTCTGGTTTCCCTATCATACTACAGTTAACCTTTGTTTCCCCCTTTGTTTTCATGCTGCAAAGCAGCAAGAACCCAAAGACAAGCATCACAGAGACTCTAGGCCCTCCCTCACTCTTCTGATGATGAGTTTGTTTATATAGTGTTTGTCAGACTCATTATGAGCACATCATGAACAAATTTATGTAATAATGTGGTGTAAATCTATCAAATTCCAGTGATGTCATAACATTGTACAGATAACCTTTCCTTTCTTGTTTACCATTGATTTTATCAGATTACAGACCGAACTGTATGTAGAAAGATACAAGTTTGTCTCAAAATCATGAAACCTGCTTTTATGTAAAATACCAATGCAAATGCAAATGCAAAAAAAAAAAAAAACTAATAATGATAAAATTAAACCAAACAATCATTTTTATTTATTTTTTCTCATACTTTTATTTACATTTTGTCAGGGCTTAGGTTTGATAGATCTCTCTTCTCTCCTGCATGATGCTTTGTTTTTGTTTTGTTTTTCTGCACGTGCCGGCCACATTGTTTTTTGTAATTAGTTAATGTTTGGAAATGTTTGTTATTTCATTCAATTGGCCAAATGACTTACTCCAGACAGGCTTGCTGGGCACTGTCCTTCGGGTGCTTCAACTTCATGCTGTCTTACAAATCGGGTTCCAAGATCAGTAAACCCGACACTCTGTCCCGGTTGCTGTTGCGTGGGGTGTTGAGGGTTGGGTCAGGCGAGCTCTAGCTGGGGTTGGGGTGCCTGCAGGGTGTCCAGCGGGTCTGTTATTTGTGCCTGACACCGTCTTACAATGGGGTCACTCTTCCAAACACGTGTCATCCGGGCAGAGCTGGGTAGTAACTGATTACATGTAATCTGGATTACGTAATCAGATTCCAAAAATTAAGTACTTGTAATCAGAGTAAGTTACATTTTAAAATACTCGTAATCAGACTACAGTTACTTTTTTATGGATTACATGATTACATATTATTCACACAATAGCAATAAATTATTCATAAATCATTGATTCTCCCTAATTTCTTTTCATCTTTTAAATTTTCCTTTCTAAAATAGCCTACCGATTATATACATATTATATATGTATATATAGTCCAGTTTTGTGGACATTCACACAAAGATCAGTCATTAGTCAGGTGGCGACAGCATTTGACCACTGGATTTACAAAAATCATTTCAGGTTTAAGAAGGGTTTCAACATTGCATCAACTACTGATAAACACATTCATTTTTATTTGAATTATTACTCTGTAGGTTTTTTAACCATGTATTATTAATTATAACTAATTAAAATGCACATATTCACGTTATTTCTTAGATACATGTAATGCAGGCATTCCAAAACTTTTTGTCTTCTAAACCTTACTCACCAAATATATTTGCTTTAAGTACCCCTGAGATTTTAAAATAAATATTTCAATATTTAAGTATCACATTTGCATGTTCACGGTTTCTTTGATGTTGATTAATGATCATGTGGCATGCAGGTAAATAAAAATGTTTCATCTTTTTTAGTAAGTGTTTTATTTAAAACAAAGACTATAGAAAAACAAAGACGGTTCACTCCTATACTTATGAATGGGAGAAACAGCAATGTGCAAAATGGAGGAATAGTCCCAACTTCTAAAAGAAAGAGCCAAATTTCCCATAGAAACCTGACAAGACCAGCCAATGCACATGCGCAGTCATAAGCACATTAAGACTCCGCATGCGTATTGGCTGGTCTAGTCTGAAAAATAAGCTTTTTTTAAACGCTATTTGAGCATAAGAAACAACATTCATGGGGCAATTAATTTCAGATTTTTGTTGCTGATTTGACATGTAATTTAATTATGAGTTCACCGAGCAGTTTTTAAGATTTCAGGATTCCCCCATTCATTAAGATAGGTCTTGTACGAGCTGCCTGGATGCGTTGCAAATATGGCTGCCAAGTGAAGGCTTTCCTCGAAAGGGAGTTCAAATAGGTACAGGATAATGCTATTTAAATCAATGTGATAAATGAGTTAAATCAAAAGTAATCTAAAAGTAATCTGATTATATTACCTAAAATGTGTAATGCAACAGATTACGTTACTGACTACAATTTGTGTCATGTAATCTGGAATCAGTAACGGATTACAATTCGTAAGTAATCTACCCAGCTCTGCATCCGGGTATGAGGAGGTCGCTTTATAGGTCCATATCCCTTCACCAAGGTCGTCAGTCCAATGGCGGTGCTTTGGTTACCTCATTCTCTTTGTCATGTCCATCCAGTCTTTTATGTTTCTTGTGTCAAATCTGTCCAACATTCTCCCAATTCATGTTTGTACCCCTGTCCCACCAGTGTGATCCCATGATAATTCGTATGTATTTTACGTAAAATGTGGTTCTATAAAACGTACACTTACATTTTTACAGGCACTAAAACGTACAATACTGACATATTTTCAGCATCTAAACGTACAAATACTTACGTATTTTCAGCATTTAAGCGTACAAAACTGATGTATTGATGACAAAAATGAATCCTTATGAATACTGAAATCGCGGCATTAATTTTATTATTATTGTTGTTTTTAGTTGTCATATCAATGACCTTGTTTTCAATAGCATTATTACAGTTTTGTTTTTTTTCAATTGCTAACAAGCATTTACCAATACTTAAAATACTTTTTCTAAACTCTTAACACAACAACACACCTACATCACACAATTAGCCAAATAGTTAATTTTCTGGCCAAAACCACATTTTGTTAAATAAATACAAACTCTACATTTCAAAATTCTGAATACCTTTTTCTACATATACTAACTCTATCAAAACACAGCAAACCTGATTCAAAATTTAGTAATTCGGTCAAAACATTAGCAGTAGTTTCTATCCAATAGAAACATATAGTCACTCGTAGCACAGTAGCTGTCTAAATACTAACAGTTGATGGCTTTACAAACCATGTTTTTTTGTAATTTAGCCTTCAGTTTACCTTCAACTAGGGATGCAACGATTATAGATTTTGTTGGTACGATTATTGTCTGAGGAATAATCACGGTTTTACGATTATGACAATTATTATGCATTTATTCATTTCACAACATTACTAATGTATAAAATCACATGAACACTCTTTATATATTAAAGTGTTATTTATTACTGGCTTTTGAAACAGAAATAACACAGTAACCAACAATACAGCACAAAATAATAATAAACAAAAGTCCATCTCTCCCATTGGAATTAAAAAAGGTGACCTCTGCTCTGTAAACATCCATGGCAGTATTTCTCTTTTGAAAATAACAAATGGAAATAGATCACAAAAGTATTTAATGTTTTCAATTTGTACATTCTTTACATTTCTTTTGGACCTGGAGTACAGAATTTGGAAACATGGTGAAAAAAAAATTTTTTGGTTCCCCCTTCAGGAACTCGAGCTGCGTCGAAACATGTGTAATCAGACCAATGGATGGGCGAGACATCACGGGCGGGTTGACGTAGAGACCAGGAAGCAAAAAAAAGGGGCTGATTGTGCTTTTCCCCGCTGCAAACGTTCCGCTCCCACCGGGCACGCTCCGAGGAGTGTGTCTGTGCCTGCTGCTCACGGTTACGATCCCGCTGCTGCTGAGGCACGGCAGCGATTGAGATCGAGGGGATCGCATATGGATCTGGTGGACGGGTTGGAGACGGGCTCCTTTCTCCACCTGCTTTTCCTAGATCTAGCGCTTTCTCTCAGTGCTCGGAAGCCCGCACTGCGGTTTCTTCCCCCTGTGAGTGAGAGCTCGCTGCTCAGCTATCTGTCTCCGGGGAGATTGATAATGTTTGTATAACCAAGTGGCTCGCGCAATGCACAACAAATATATATTTGTTATACAGGAGCCTCTTGGGATAAATTTCTCGAGTGAGAGCACGATGTTTAACTCTCTTCCTCCGAGGAGGTTGAGGTGGTCAGCAAGGGCTGGGGGCGGGAGCAGCCCCAAACATGTTCCAGCTCCTCGTTCAGGGAGCGTCACTTCTTGAACTCCCCATATTTGGGAGTCAGGGTGGCGCTCCCGGGCCGAAGGTTTCTAGCAGAAGGCGGATCTGCGGACCGTCATTCTCGCTGGATAGTCTTTGGCTAAAACGTCCTCACGCCGATGGCCCAGGACTTTTGCGGGCCGGACCCCTCTGGGAAAGAGCGGTGTACACCTAATTGTATGGTGCCCGTCTCTCCTCAGTGCCCTCAGGAGATCAATCTGCTAACCCTGCCAGTGTTTCAGGGTGCAGCGGTCTCAAGCTAGCGTTGCTCTGTTTCTTCCGCCCGGAAACGTAGCGGAGCTGAGAGACTCACCACCTCTTCGGAGGTCTCTAGAGAAGCTAGATCAGCGATCAGATGTCTCCTGCTGGTCATCCGCTTCAGGGCACTGAGCTAGTAGCTCTCAGTACACCAGAGATCAGTCTCGAGAGACTGATTCCCTTAATAGACTATTTGACAGCATGGAAACTTCTGCCAAATGTGTCTCAATGGGTCCTGCACACTGTAGAAAGAAGCTACCGAATCCAGTTTGGCTCTCCTCCGCCTCGTTTCTACGGGGTCATTCCCACTCTGGTGGGTCCCGAGCAGGCTCTGGTAATGGAACAAGAAGTAAACACTCTCTTGAGGAAGGAGGCCATCGAGGTGGTCCCTCCTCGTGACAGAGGGTCTGGGTTTTACAGCCGGTGCTTCATCATTTCAAAGAAGGATGGAGGGTTGCGTCACATTTTAGATCTGCGTCAATTGAACCACTCAGTCATGCGACTGAAGTTCAAGATGCTCACAACCAATCAAGTCGTGTCTCAGATCAGGTCCGAGGACTGGTTTGTCACGATAGATCTAAAAGACGCATACTTCCATGTCTCCATCCTTCCCACTCACAGGAAGTTCCTGAGGTTGACTTTCAGGGGCGAAGCTTACCAATATCGGGTTCTTCCGTTCGGCCTAGCACTCTCATCTCGAACTTTCACGAAGTGTGTGGATGCTGCTCTGGCTCCACTGCAACTCCAGGGCATCCGCATACTGAACTACATCGATGATTGGTTGATTCTAGCTCAATCGGAGGATGGGGTTCGACATCGAGATGTCGTTCTCGCCCATATGAAAGAGTTGGGGTTAAGACTAAATGCCAAGAAGAGTGTGCTTTCTCCATTACAGAGGAGCACTTATCTAGGCGTGGTGTGGGATTCAACCACAATGCAGGCACGTCTGTCCCCTGCTCGGATCGAGTCGATCCTCACTTCAGTCGCGAGAGTCAAAGAAGGCCTGTCAAACAGTTTCAGAACCTGCTGGGTCTGATGGAAGCTGCATCCAATGTGATACCTTTTGGCCTGCTGTACATGAGACCCCTACAGTGGTGGCTCAAGACCAAGGGGTTCTCCTTGAGGGGAAACCTGCTTCGCATGATCAAGGTCACGCGGCGATGCCTACGTGCCTTAGACATGTGGTGGAATCCTTGGTTCTTGTCACAGGGCCCAGTGCTGGGAGCTCCTTGTCGTCGCTTAATGTTAACGACGGTTGCGTCCCTCACTGGTTGGGGAGCAGTCACGAGTGGCCGCTCGGCCTGCGGTCTGTGGAGCGGTCGCCATCTCGCGTGGCACATCAACTGACTGGAGATGCTGGCCGTGTTTCTAGCATTGAACACTTCCTCCCGGACCTAAGAGATCGCCATGTGTTGGTGCGCACCAGCAACACAGCGGTGGTCTCTTACATCAACCACCAAGGAGGTCTGTGTTTGCGCCCCTTGTACAAGTTGGCGCACCAGATCCTTGTGTGGTCCCAGGGCAAACTCCTCTCGCTGAGAGCAGTGCACATTCCTGGGCATCACAATATGGGAGCAGACATCCTGTCGAGGCAGAGGCTGAGGCCCATGGGAATGGATGCTTCACCCCGAGGTGGTGAAGCAGATATGGAGAGTTTTTGGCCAGGCTCAGGTGGACCTCTTTGCGACTCAGGAGACATCGCAATGTCCCCTCTGGTTCTCTCTCACTCACCCAGCTCCACTGGGGCTGGATGCCATGGTACAGACTTGGCCAAGGCTTCGTCTGTATGCTTTTCCGTCGATCACTCTGCTTCCGGGAGTCCGTCTGCTACTAGTAGCCCCGTTTTGGCTGGGCCGAGTATGGTTCTCGGACCTGATTTCCCTTCTCGATGGCTCTCCGTGGGAGACTTCCGTCAATAGGAATTTCCTCTCTCAGCTGGAGGGTGCTATCTTTCACCCCCGCCCGGAGCTGTGGATGCCGAGGGTGTGGCCTCCGAGGGGGCACAACTCGTAACTTCCGGTCTCTCAACCGAGGTTGTTGAGACCATCCTTCAATCCAGAGCTCCCTCTACGAGGAAACTGTACGCCTTGAAGTGGAAGCTTTTCACTTCTTGGTGCGGAGCCGCCGACTTGACCCAGTCAACTGCCCAGTTGGTACAGTTCTGGAGTTCCTGCAGGCCCATTTCTCCACAGGGTAGACCCACCCCACCCTAAAGGTCTACGTGGCAGCCATTGTGGCCTACCATGCCCCTCTCGGTAGCCAGTCAGTGGGCAGACACCCCCTAGTTACACATTTCCTCCACGGTGCGCTGAGGCTGAGGCCTCCGGCCAGAGAAGCTTATACTAAGTGGTGGATCAGGATGCTATTCCATAGCCTTGAGTCCTCTGATCTCCCCTATCCTTGGGGGTCAAGGCTCACTCCTCCAGAAGTTGGCCTTTGGGATGCGGGTCCCACCCACTTTAGCCACTCCCGGCTCCTCTGTTCTCTCGCCTTAGCTGTGTTCTTCCGCACTAGGCAGGGATTTGTAAGTCTGGCGGCGTGGGCATTCTCATTCCCATAGCGTTTCGATGCAGCTCGAGTTCCTGAAGGGGAACATCTCAGGTTAAACATGTAACCATGGTTCCCCGAGGGAACGAGATGCTGCGTCTCAGGGCCATACTTCTGGCATCCCTGTGAGCGCTTGCTTGGATGTGGATGTGGATAGTCCACCCATGGTAGATGATGTCAGTGATCAACAAAAATTCCAACATACATGGCCTTTGGTTACTATGAAAGGTTGTTTCCATCACAGAATAAAAAAGTAAAAACAGTAATCACAATTCGGACTTCTATTATTGGAATTGCGAGTTTAGCCTACACCTTGCAATTCAGACTTTATCAGAATTGTGAGATACTGTAAATTCACAATTGCAAGAAAAAAGTCAGAATTCTGAGATAAAGTCACAATTACCCTTTACCCTTTATATTCCATGGCAGAAATAAGCTTTCATAGGTTCCACATGTGTAAGGGGAAAAAACAAACAAACATAAAAAATGCACAGTCCAACACACATTCTCACTCCTCTCCCCTACCTCTTCTCCCTTTTTCTGATCCCTTTTTCTGATCCAACTGATTCCTCTCCTTCTCCCAGGCATTATTTTTTTCTCTCTCTCTAATTCTGTGTTGTTCTGCATTCACAAAACCAATGCAATGAGGTCTTTTTTCATGTTGTTGATGGAAAGAGCTTCAAAACTTGACTATTCCTCCAACTGAGACTGGAATCAGCTATTTCTAAATATTTAGAAAAAAATATTTCTAAATATTCAGTGGTGGTTCTACATTGAATTACTCTCCGGGCGAGATCCCCTCTGAGCGCCCCCCCCCCCATCCGAGAAAAAAAAACACACAAAATTTTGCACAAACAGCCTTGTTTTACTATAACAATATAAGTGTAAGACAAGCTTATATTTCTCAATTGCACAAATCCTTCAACAGAACATTT
>JAFVLL020023028.1:0-10306 GCA_021397915.2 Tor tambroides | reverse complement strand
TTTTTTTTTTCCACTTTTAGTATAACCAATCTTGTTTACAAAAGCAGTGAGCGAAAAACAGTGCCTGTCTGCGACAGTATCAAAAAGATCAGAAAGATGGCTGTTATTAGAACACTAGACAGGGATCATCTGATTTTGTCTAAAGAAAGAATAACACACTCATGAATGCTTTATTTATAAGGCTGACACAATAGGCTTGCTTTCTGGGTACAAATGCTATCTGACTTGCTGTGAATACACTTTCACGAATACAAGGTTTTCAGAGCCAGGTGCTGCAACTGCTTTCCACCAAATGAGGAAACTAAAAGTATAATGGGAAATAATTTGCTGACAAGGAAGCTTAGCGGTTATTGCTTATTATTCTAAATATAGGAAGGTGTGTCTGTGGTTAGTAATTTGCATAATACATACCCACAGCATCTCCAAATAAGGGTGTTCCATGTAAACACTCAACATAACTGCAATTGTATCCTTTAAGTGCAACTGTGCTCTCTTAAGCTGCACTTTTTTTTTTTGGCAAATGGAACACCCAGTACACAGACACAAACGAGACTGTGTGAAAATATAATCAAAAATTTAATAATAATAATTTTTTATTATAATAATAAAACATTTAAAATTATCTTTATATATTTAATGAATAACAAATATATAATAATCTGTGAAACTTTATTTAAACACTAAAAAAACATATTATTTTATATTGAAAATAAATATATGTCAAAGACATCCCGTTTTAGTGTCCACAGCAAATTAAATTTGCAAAAAAGATTTTATATGCACAGAAAGCACATTAAATGCAAATAAAGTGTCTACTTTAATGTTGCTGTCAAAATATGAGTGAAATAACGTTCCATCATCATTCAGTGTAACAGATTTACATAAAAATGAATCAACATACTTATTCTGACTTATTAAAATATATAAAAGAAAACGTGATCATATCATTCTAAATTTTATTTTATTTTAGATGATTAAATATTTGCTGCCAGACAGGTATAACCTAGTGGTTTGAAGGATAGTGATTTAAAATTATGCCCTTTAATGTCATCTAACGATTCTTGTGCTAAATATGCCTGACAATTTTTTTTTTTGAACTGTTAAACTGAATCACATTTTAGTGGGAGTCTTCTGTAAATCATGGTAAACATGTATTATAGTCTTTTTTTTTTTCTTAAAAGCTCCAAAATTACAGTAAAATATAAAAGAATGCATTTTTGTTTAAAGGGGTACCTGAAGCCTTACTGATGGGGCTATGGGGATAGAAAAGACAAAAAAAGGTTTGGGAACACTGGTATATATTGCATATACATTACAGTATTCCTAGCACTAGTAAGCTAGTATTCCATTTCAAACATTCCGAGGCTCCAGGCCAGTGTCAATAAGCTCAGTATTGTGTCACAAATGTAGAGCCTGGTGTGCTGTTCCTCCCTCTGACATCAGACATGCGTTCATAAGTTTACACAAGCTCCTATTCAAGCGGGGTCTCCGTAAAAAGCCTCAGTGACGGGTCTCTCACACTTGAGCAAGTCCTCAGCGTCGCACTTCAGCGCATCTACAGCACCGTATGTACAGAAAGCGGCCCACCGCTGAACCTGTGAGGTCAGGAAAAGCAGAACAGATTGCACACAGCTGCTCTCTTAGTATCTGCATACAAAAGCAGTTGGAGCAAAACGCCCTGTTGCTGCAAGAAATTGGTTTTTAAACAATTCTAAATGAATTAGTTATAGAGGATCTCCTCCAACACTGTTGAACATGCAACATCTCATCTACAGTGTCAGCCAAAATGCACATGGTATAAAGCAAAGTTGACTTTTAAAAGCATTGCTCTTTTGTTCTTATAAAGTGCTGTCATGAATCAGTAAAACTTCACTGCAATAGGAACAGCAACCAGCTGTGCTATTAAATATTAATGCTCTTTTCTGCCTCTGTATGCTGACAGCCTAATTAGGAGCTCATTAATATTCAAGTGCACAATCATTTTGGGTTAAAGCAATTCCAAAATTTACTCTCGTTTAACCTTTAAGGCACAAAATGTGGATTTTAGTGGAGGCGGTGTTGTATGTTTATCAGCAACGCTCTGAGTAAAGTAAAATTGATGATTTTTAACATACTGTAAGGCTCTTTTTTCCATCAGACCGGGTTTTAAACGACTTTGAGTAGCAGACGATTTGTTGCATTCAAACTGTTATACAAACAGTTATAGATCAACCACAACCCCACGTGGATTTTTAGTTTCCAAAATGCAGTATCATTCATTGTTATAGACCAAAAAAAAAAAAAAAAAAAGTGTATTTTTCTTGGCAAGCGCAATAACAGCTCCCTTGTTATAGGCACTATTATTGTCTGTCCCAATGCTCTCTTCTTCCTGTATATGTCATTCCATGCATTTTTCAGCACACACAAGCATATTCAATCAGAAACAGCTTCTCTATGGAACATGGCATTTATAGGCCATCTTGTGCTATAAATTCAAAGAGAAAAGGAAATAAAATGATCAGAATTCTTGTACTTAAAGTCAACATGATATCAAAATTGGCCCTTTTTACTTTCCAAATGCACATTCTGAGACTTACTGCCCATATTTCTTCAGTTGTGTATACTCTTCACAGTTCAATCAATTCACAATGGATAAAATCAAGGCACATCCTAAGTTTTTTCTTGCTTCACACTGAAATATGTTGAAAATGGGTTGCAAACAGCATTTTATGCTGACTTTAAAGGGGTCATCATAACATGTTTTTTTTTTTTAGTCAATTCGCAAAAAGTATCTTTTTCAACACTCAAACTGGCCAAAATTAACTATTTTAGGGGGTGTTTCCCTTAAGGCTTGTCAGTAAATGGCCACTATTGTGACTGGCTCATGCAAATGCATGAAAAAAAGCATGATAATGTTCGGAAAACATTGCAGCTGCTGTCGGATCCAATACAGTTGCTTTTTCTTTCAACAAACATTTTTTTTGCGAACTCTCAATACACTGTGCCTTGTTTATGAAGTAATCTTCAGTCAAATTTTCAGAAAAGAAAAAAAAAACAATCCCCTGATGCAATCCGGGACACCATTCAAATGAAATTATCCACTCGTTTCTGAAGGCTATACAGACACAAATATGCTGTTTAAATCGGACATGTCAAAACTAACTCTTTACTCTTCCATTTGTCCTGTTGTTGGGAGTAGCTCAAGCGCGTTGAGTACATCTGAAATTATTCAAGCATCTGTATACAGTGTAGATAGCAACAGTGATTATAATGGGTTCTATCTGATTTTGAAGTGATGCTCGCATCTGGTCAGCTATTAAGTGATTGAACATCAGTGGGCGGGGTCTATGATGCAATGATGTAAAAGGATTCGTCAATGTCTTGCTCTAGAAGTATTCATATGCAAATGCATTTTTCATGCGTGACATCACAGATTGCACAGTATCCAATTGTATCATTTTTGGTGCTTGGTTAAATAAATGCTTTTTTGTACTTATGAGGACAATAACCAGGTTTCCATCCAAGGATTTTTTTGCGAAAAAATATTTAGCGCTTTAAAATATTTACGATAAAGCTGATGGAAATGCCAATTATCGATTAAAATTCTCATGTGTCAACAAAATATTTTTCCATTTAACTTTAGCGCATAAATTCCTTATCGATACTTCAAATGTCGCAAAAATTTGTTTGGAAACACTTTTTGTCGAGAAAAGGGGCTTTAACGCAAATAAATTTGGTGTCACATGACAGAATTGGCCTATAGGCAGCGTCCGTGTTCATGGTGTTGCTCACGTTAAAGCACCGTTCCCTGTAGTTCAAAAGCGCATTAAATCATATTCATATTATTCAGTTGCATCTAAAATTATTTTATACATGGTAAGAAAAAGACGAGTTACCTCACAAACATACTTATCTTAATTTGATGTTAGTAGGCTAACCTACGTTTACATTTTTTTTTTTGCACTGTTCAGTTTAAATAGCCTGTAGTCCATGCCTTTCAGCTTGACCACCATACCCCCGTGATATTATGCCAAGCACATTTTGTTTTACATGGATATTGGAACGTGAAGTACAAAAGTTTAAATTAATTCGTTTTGGCTTGTTAGCTTCTTATTTTATTCTAGTTTTGTTCTGCGTTTTTTCTACCGTTAAATTTAAAGGATTTGTTGTGGAGTGAGGGGAAGTAAAATATATATTTTTTCCATGTTTCTTCAATATGTTTGGCTGACTGTATTTTATTATGACAATGAACAGGCTGCGTTGTCGAGTCAGTAGGCTATGCTTAACTGCGCGCGTGAGGCGCCGGCACGATCGCTTGTTTTTTTCCCCCTTGTAAAAGTGGAAACAACTTACACTAGCCAACTCCTTCATTTGTGGTCATATTTAAGAGTAAGAGTAAGACATTATTCAAAACTATTCAAAATATTTCTTTTATTTGTGTACATTCACAATAAAAAACAAAACGTACTTTTGTGAAATAAAAGAAACAAACAGGATGCCGCTTTCTCAAGAGCGCATCGCAAAAATGAACCGAAATTCTGCATATAGGCTGCTAATTGTTGCAGTTTTTTTCTTTCGTTTTGTTAACTCATTAATTATTTAGAAAAATATATTTTGCATATGGGCCTCTTTCTTTTATGTATAATAGCTTATGTTTTTCTCCGTTCGCAGAAGCGCTGCAGGTGCGTGAATCCTCACGTTCATATTTTTTATGCTGCTTTTTGCGTGTATAAAATTAATCCCTGGAAAACAAATGTAGGTATTTTTAATGGGTCAAAGCCACCTATCAATTTAAATTTAATTTAATTGAAATTTAACATAATCTTGTCGGTTAACGGTTAATATGGCTTAACGACCGTCGGTTAGGAGAAATAAAATAACCGAAATGAACATTTCAGTTATAAACGTTAATCAGAAAAATAATAATAATACAACTGCACCCGTTTATGATCATTGCTTGATTATCAACAGTGGCCTATCTAGTCTATAACAAAGTACAAAAAAAACAAACAAACAAACAAACAAACAAAAAAAAACAACTCATGACACTAATAAAAATGATTTTATGTAGGCCTATACAATTTAATAATAGGCTGTTTTGTTTCAAATGGATGAAGAACAGGCTATTAGCCTAGCCTATAATTTACGCAATAGGAGAAATTATGTATGGAAACAGCTCAAGGGCAATTTTTTTTTGCGACACACCAAAACTTATGCGACAATTCGTTTTTTTAGGAATGACGTCATCACGCACACCATTTTATCGGTAAAAGGTCAGTTGGATGGAAACAGGGTGTAGACAGCAAATGTCGCAAAGTTTTTTTAACGCATATTCTCTTTGTCGATAACAAAACAGCGCAAAATTTGGATGGAAACTTGATTATTGACAGGATGTTTTAATGGTACAAAGACCCCTTATATTTCAAAAAAATCACATTTGACTTCTCATGCCACAAACCCTTTAGAGACAAGAGTCCCATTAAGGGGATTTAATTTCTGTCATCAATTACAATCCAAAGTTCCTTGTCCCCATCCACCTTCATATAGAAAACAGCAGCTTGGACATTCTGCCAAGTCATTTTCTGTTCTACACAAGACAGAAAATCATACGGGTTTGGAGCACCATGAAACTTTTTCTTTCGACAGACTGTCTAAGGTCATAATTTCTGTTTAGATACGAGTCAATTCTACTCTGTTTCTTAATATCAACATTCTTGTCATCACAAGCCTACTAAAGTGTTTTATCTCTCCACTTATATTTGATTCATATCATGGCTTTTGTATTTCACTCTGAGCTCCCGTATGTCATTTCTTTTGACATCCAGTGGTAAGCACAAACCCACACGGTTCTGTTTTCTTTTCCTTCCCCCTGCTGTCAATGCACTGTCACACACGATAAGCACAAGAAGTGAGACACCCGCACACATCACACTGCCGAGACGCTGGAAAAAAGAAAAAACTAATACAGCCTCCTAAACCTGCCCTGCTCCCATCTCACCTGGAGATTATCACTTAGAATGCGCTTAGAGTGACGGCCCTGTAGCAGACGGGAAAACAGTGTTGCTCTCATCTCAGCGATCTAGTTTAGTGGAGCGTGACATTATTTGCTTCAAAAGTGTTCTTTAATCTAACATTTCAAAGCAGGCGAAACTGAAAGCGAGCTGGTATGAGCCATACAAATGATACGGAGATTAACATCTCAGTCCACTGACAAAGAACAATAGAGTTTGAAAGATCTCACAGATATGGGCTCTCAAAAAGAATTTGGACACTTGAAGTCACACTTAACACACCTGTCTGAATGGCTATGATAGCCAAATATCAAAGCAAAAGAAATTGTTTCCATTTCTGTCACCTGGGTTCTTTGCCGCTGTCACCCTGTGGCTTGCTTTGTTGGAGACACTTAATAATATCATCGATTTGATGGTACTTAAACTATGGGATGAGAACAAAATATGAACTGAATTGAGCTATATAATGACACAATTGAGCTGCTTTATAGCTAAATTGAATTTGTTTATTAATTCCAGTTATTTAACTGAATTGAATCAACACTGAACTGACTCACGCTGAATAATGACTAGGGCTAGGTATCGACACAAATTTCATGATTTGTTTCGATTTCGATTCACAAGCTTGTGATTATTTTGGATATATTTCAGGTACAGTAGATGGCAAATTTTCTCAAGGAAAACAATCTCTTAACTAATGCCAAAAAATATACATGAGAGTCAGTTGGTACTACATTACTGTAAAAGTGAAGGTCAAAATTAGCCTTTTTGTATACAAAAATTTATATTATACTCAAAGTTTTTATAATAATAAAGTTACAATTACATAGTTATATTTCTACTCCAATTTTTTTAAAATATATAAATATTTAAATGGTGGCTGTCTTAAAACATGACGGATTTATTCAAACAAACAGTAAAAATTATAATGAATACGTTATATGGCGCATATATTCAGCAAAAAGCTCCTCTCTAAAGTTAATTTTTATAGCTGAACAACGAGTTTATGTTCATCGAATATGTTTTTTTTTCTCTGAGGTAAATGAGATGTTAAGTGACATTGTTTACAAGCTGTTATTGATTGAGCAATTACATGATATGCACTTCGGTAAGTTCCTTAAGTAATCCTTCTTTTAACATTCCTTTCTTTCTTAACCTTTGGATGTTCATTCATGTTTATTTTGTGCTGCAACTGGTATTAAAGCGGAGGAGATGATCAGTTCACGTTAAATCTGTCACTCCACATTAAACAGATTTTTAAAAATATATTGTTTGAATATTGTAATAAAACGGACAAAATTCGAAATCTGAGACTTTATCAAAAGTAACAACATGCAAAGCTTGCAATTTATTGGATGGGAGGCGCACTACAATGTTCCATTCATTAACTAAAATCAGGCTACATCAGGGGTGTCAAACTCAGTTCCTGGAGGGCCGCAGCCCTGCAGAGTTTAGTTCCAACCCTGCTCCAACACACATACCATGTAGTTTTCAAATAAGCCTTAATGACTTGATTAGCTGGATCAGGTGTTTTTAATTAGGGTTGCATCTAAACTGTGCAGGGCTGTGGCCCTCCAGGAAGAGTTTGACACCCCTGGGCTACACTAATCGATTATTAGGATTTAAGAGATTTTTTTTTTTTTTTTTACCCAGCCCTAATATCAACACTGCTGTCTTCAGTAGAACTGTTTAATGATGAATTGAACTTGTCTAATAATTGAACAAATCGTGCTAGACCAATGATGCAAACTGATATAAGGCGCTCAAATTCTCCTCTAAACAAGCTCTAAAAAGACCATAGTGTCATTATTCTGCTCAAATCAGTTCAGAGTTGATTCTGTTCAATTAGGCGACTCAATAAAGTGATTATCCTAAGCCTGTGCACATTTAAAGTTTGGACTGAACACTAGATAAAATAAAGCTTGCTAAAGCTATCCGGGTGGTAACCAGTAATGTAGAATAAACTGTACCTTTTGGAGATACCTGAGTGGCCTTACTGTACAGAAATACACATGCAACCTCAGAGCTATTTTTACAGGCTGTCAGGGGAAGGATGACTAACAATCCAGAAAGGGAAATAATTGGGCAATGTTCCTAAATATGTCAAATCACTTATTACAAAAAACAGATGCTATTGTCTACAGTGGAGTGTCTCAAATACAGCTAAACAGATTAAATATAATTATGAATGAACTCAATGGCTACACTTGAACTAAGCATGCACTGCAGAGTGTATTCATTACATTGAGGGAAAACAGAACTCTATACTATAAACTATAGAGAGGTCATGCATACTATTACAATTTCTGGTTATGTTATATCCAGATAATGTTCAATCCATCCAGACCAACTAGCTGAGAATCAGCACAATATAGAGGCCTAAAACAGGTTATAGTGAACTCAAACTGTATATGCTTTAGAGCAGTATGTACTATAAAGAAAGGTCATACAGAATGTATTGTATTATAAAGCAGTATATTATTCACTATAGAAAGGTCTATACATTATAGAGCAATATGTTGGCCTACCATAAACTACAGATAAGTCATGCTAGGTATTATAGAGTTAGTTATTATAAATCAAAATACTAAAGACTAGAAGTCATGAAGTAAATTCTATTGAGCTGAATGTAATATAGACTGTAGTAAGCATATAATCTGGAGAAGTATAAATTAATGATTATACAGAAATTCACTGGTAAGCATATATTATCTAACACTACAGACAATAGAAATAGTTCATAGATGACAGACAGGACATAGAACAGTCTATACTAATGTCAATAAAGAAGTGAAACAGAAGACCATAGATTAGTCATGTAGTATCACAAAAGAGAAAGTATCTAGAATGTGTGCAGAATATACTATTGAGAAGTAAAACAGCTTGTAGAATAGAGAGGTACAATTTACTGACTACAGAGAATCAATACAGTACATACGTACTACTAAGTCATGCATTATTATAAAGCAGAGTTTACTTTAGAAGTCATGCAATATAAACTATAGAGCAGAATATAAAAACGATAGTAGTGCGCTATACATTAAAGTCATATACTATATCATACAACATATAGAACACTAAAAACAGTATACTCATGGCAATAGAGAAGTGAAGCAGGTGACTACAGAGAAAGCTGAATGTAGTTTAGACTACAACGACCTCATGCAGAATATACTATAGGGCAGAAAGTAATACAGACTATAGAGACGTAAAAGAGCATATAGAATAGACACTATTGACTCCTGAGGAGTCATACAGCGGTACAGAATGAAGCGTAGCAGACAATAGAGAAGTCGTGCAGTAAGTCATGCAGTGCTGTACAGGGACTCCCACCTGCACTGGAATTCCAGCCAAACTTCTCACCCACGCTCAAAGTTTCCGTGAGCTGATTGCTCTCACCATGGAGCCCCCACAACAACAACATGTCAAAACTTCCTCCCGACGCCACAGCATCCCCCTCGCTCTCGACAAGTGACAGGACGGTCGCCGCCGATGTCTTCCTCACACGCACGGTGACAGGTTTTTAAATCCTGCTCAGGTGGAGCATATCGTGAGGTGATACAATTTCACGTTGGTTGTGTTGTTGTGTGGGACCATCCGAGGCGGTAGACGCTTATGTCCAAGCGCTGTACAGCGCCACCCGTCGGCCCCGAGTAAAACTGCAGCGCCTCCTCTCCTTCCTACTCTCCAATGTTCACAGCTCGGCCGGAGCCCGTCGTCTTCCCGGCTCCATTTCAACTGGATTTTTAACACTCCTAACCACCCCAGATCAGGACAGGACCGCGTCTAAGGTAAAGAAGAAGTTCTAAGGGTCTCGTAGAGTCCACATTAGGCGGGGTAACATCGTCCTTTCTTAGTGTTTTCAGGTCTGAAGAGAGGGGAGCTCGAAACTGACTTCACGCATCAGTTGGTACACCATGCTGATACTGGAGTGCCTCCTACCATAACAAACCTCTTACAAAGGATTTTAAAAGATCCAATCTCAATCTTTTCGCCCCGGCGTGCGTCAAACGACTCGATTTTTCCTCGCAATCCGCTCGCGATATCGCCTTGTTCTCCTAAAGTGAAGGGGGTGGACATGCTGCGAATAGGTGCAATTATTGCTTTCCTTTGCAGCTCTTGAAATCTCCTTCTTCTCAGCGATAGATTCTGCTGGAACCGCCGTGTGTTTTTCTCGTTTACTCTCGTAAGCTCAGCCACTTGCACCTATTCGGCAGATGGAAAGCGAAAAAACTCAAGGCTCTTTTCGCGGAGGAGGGTTTTGTGAACGTGTGATGGTCGCTGCAGCTTGTAACATTAAGCGCAAAACTGATACA
>JAFVLL020023025.1:0-14937 GCA_021397915.2 Tor tambroides | reverse complement strand
GATGTCCCAATATTTATGGACCTGACTGTACTTATAATGTTAATAAAGGGGCTTTTTCCACCAAAAACAGTCGTAACTTAACACTAAACTGCTACTGTGCCTTTAAGACTTGAATGACCTCTACATAAATGACCTCCATACAGGCCAGATTGCTGAACACTGAATATTGATGTTTGAGCGGCATTCATGTGTGACTGTGGCCGGTCATGGCAACTATAGAGAAAATTTGGCCTGTTCTATAATGTGGTACTTAGTAAAGATAACAATTAGATTAACATTAATAATCTGCCATTACAACAACAAACTGTGTACTGATTCACATTTTTGCTATAGTGCAAGAGTGTTATAGTCCCAATGCCCTCTCAGATCATTGCTCTGCAGGTTACAGTGTAGTTTGGCAGCATACCGAGAGGTGTTGCTGGCATGGTTGGAGCTGGCACAGGTGGCTGCTTCATGATGATGGGCAGAGCTGTAGGAAGATTCTGTCCTTGCAGTTTCATCTTGATCAACTTCATGGCTATAGAAAACTCCAACCGGTCCATCCTACCATCTTTATTCATATCAGCCAGGGTCCTGCCACACACAAATGAACAGATAAGCAATCAGGCCAAGACTTATTTTTATTTTTTTTAGATTTTTAGGATTTCTTACCAGATTTCAGCTAACACAGACTGGGGAAGCCCTGACTGAATGAAGAAGTTTCGTGCCTTCTCCCCTGTAAACAATAAATATATAAATAAAATTAAATAAAATAATACTTTTGGTAAATAATTTCATATGTAGTACATCAAAATGTAAGATCATTTGTTTGTATTTAAAATTAAATTCAAGAAATTAATATCTTATGAAAAATTTAAAATAAATAATATATTATATTATTGTAATAATAAAAAAAATATTTTTAACATTTTAATACAATTTAACAACGGCTCCCCATCACATACCTGTAACAAAGCCATGTACTGGCGAGAGGCTGTCAAACTTCTGATCATGTTTGTCCCTCTCCTCTGGGGTTATAGCCCAAATACTCCGACCACCTTAAAAGAAAAATAGACAAAAAAGGGATGAAGGAGAGATAAAGAAATAGGGAAAAGAAATAAACTACTAATAATGCAGGTGGATTCAATATTCTAGTATCAGCAGGTACGTTTATATGCACAGTTATAATCAAGCTACAGCGGGCTTTTGCATAGTCAGGTTGTTCAAATGATATATGTGGCACATCACTTCTGTCTTTCGGCGCAAGCGTACAATGCAAAGGCCAAAAAAAAAAGAAAAGTGTCACACTATATCGCATTCCAATTTGCATTGTCTAGGTCTGATTTTATAAAACACAAACTGGTAAGATTTAAGATGAAAAAATGTTTGAATTAAATATTAAAAAGACAAATTATTACCTTAGACTGAAATTGAACTTCTAAAGTGTATGTAAATGCACTTAGTGTCACCCTGATATCTATTGAAATTACAGAGTTTAGTCAGTTTAAAGCAGTAGTAGACATAGTTTAAAGCTTAAATATACTCATTCAAAACTGTAAACATTTTCTATTAAAATGCATTTTCCTGATTTAAAAAAAAAAATTGTACATGTATTTGCAAATTTTTGTATAACAAGTCAACATATATTCCATTTCAACTATTTCTTAAAAAAACAAAAACAAAAAACAAAAACAAACTCTCATTAAAAAAAGTATTTTCCTGTGTTTTACAAAATAATCACCTTGTACTTATTTTTTTATAAAATTAATAGTGAACTGTCATTTTAAATGACAAAATGAAGAGGAAATGACATCATTGGAGGAGCCAAGTTTAAAAGTTGGCAAGTTTTGCTTCCATTTAACATTCACAATTTGATTAGCTGAGCATAACATATCCATTCCATCACATAAAATATGTAGAAACATTTTTTTTCTACCAGTCACTAAGTTATATTTTACTCTTGAATGCTTATTCAAAACGGAGAGAACAGCAGCCATTTTGGGCTGAAACTGTCCGAATATCTTAACATATTAATTTTCATTCATTCATTTATCTTTATTAAAACAACCGTTCTCCAACAGAAAAGGCAGACATTTCACAGAATGACTTATAAAACTAAACTTTCAATAAACAACATTTCTTGAAACATTTACAGGGTGGCCCGATCCTGCTATTCAAATGTCCAGCTACTGAGAAAACTGAGAAAATATCTTCAAAATGTATATTTTAACAAACACAAGTCTGTTTCCAAATAAACAAAATCAATAAGCAGTGATGTGTCAGTGTGACAGATGGGCTGCTGACAAGCAGAAATCAAAGCGGACGGTCAGAGCTGCTGGTGTGTGAGCAATGCATGCTGCAGTGTGTGAAAGCAGCGTAGCACCTGCACACACACCGCAAATATGAACCAGACATGATAAATAGGAAAGACTCATGTTCTAGTTCATTTATGAGGCTAAAGGTCCACTGTGTACACACACACACACAAATCCTGTTGGTTGGGACACGTGGGTAAACACACACACATAGAAACATAAAGCAGAGCTCTTACCATTCATGGCTGCAGGTGGCAGGGATATGAGGAGAGCGGTCCTGATCTCCTCGTCTCAGCTGGCTAGCTCAGTCATCTGCACCAGACACACACACACACACAGAGAGAGAGAGAAAGAAGAAATGTCCACCCATTAATAATGCAGGCAGGGGAGTGCAGGGCTGTTGCTATCTCCATCCTGCACTCTCAGAGTGAAAGAGAGAGAGAAGAGGATGTGTGAAGGAGAGAGGAAGGGTGAGAGGGAGATGAGAGTTCCAAACTCCCCATACAAATGTTTTCAACAGAATAATGCTCTATGTGCAAAATCTTAATAAACAATGACACTTTTATTACATTGTTTATGACTGACTGCATCAATATCCTCCTCCTAATAACATCAGAAACTGATTTCACTGCAATTAAAGGTTGATCATTACTTTGGGAAGAAACAACACTTTAACCCTGCAGAGCCTGCCATATGAAATAAGAGTCAGATCTAATAATTAGATTTTTTTTAATGGAACAGTTTGTTGACAAAAGATTTTTAAAATCATATTTGGTATTTAGGTGTCATATAGTATGATACAGTAGAATATGCAGCTCACACTTAAGGAGGAAAAACACCTTAAGTTTATTCAAAGGCCCAAACATAGCAAAAATATGCAAATTAATGCAGATGAAAATATTTAAATGGACAAAAATTCTGATGAGCTGTCGCTCTGTATCGCCTAATAATTTCTTAGTAAGTATAATGAAAAAAAACATTATCTAAGTTTATTCCTGTAAGCCTGACATTGTTTGATGAAATCATGCATAACTTGCAAATTAACTAAATAATAGTGCTTCCGGTAAATGTCAGTGGTGGGGGTCAGTAATGGGAGTCAGCCAAGAACTCTGATTCACACATTAAATCAATTACAGTCTGACATCATCTCTGTACTGTATCCACGAAAAAAAAATCAAGATGGCAGATAATTAAATTATATATGACTGGGGTGAATTGATATGGGTACAGACAGAGACAAAAACAGACATAATGGACGATGATTTACATGTATGTGTGTACAAAAACAGGTATATAGATCTTTTTTGCATTAAATTTCATTCAACACACACAAACACACACATAAATATAATGCTAAAAATTCAGCTCGCCATCACATGAATAAAATACATTTTAAATTTAAATAAAATACAAATCAACAATATTACCATTTTTACTGTATTTTCAGTCATATAAATGCAGCCTTGCTATTTATAGCTGCCATAGGGGGAAAAAAAAGGCTGAACAAATACAAAAATATTAGATTATTTGAATACTTAAGGGTCTGAATATCAATCAGAAACACATCTGACCAGGCAGGGGGCTGGTAGACACAATTCAGCTTAATTATACAAGACTGTCCTACCACAGACTAGTCAACTAGTCATTCAGACCACCCACACTTATGAAAATGTGTAGTTTTATACACCCCTATTAAGTGGTCAGTATATCTTCATATGTCAATCCCAAAACGTCCAAACATCAAATTGGTTAATATATGACTTCAGCTAATCATGGCACTCAATTAAAAGACCAGTTGTACTGTATCTCACAGATGTCAGTTTCAAAACCAATTACTGATAGCAGCATATACACACATTAAAAACAGGGAGAAAGTTGCTGACAGGAAGTGATGTGTGGCCGTGTGTGGTAGGGCTGTGGGAGCAGGTCTATAAAGGAACAGAATGCAGTCAGACAGGACAAGCTTCCAGAAAAGTGCTCGGATAGGGCATGCTTGTCATGTGTGTCATATAATTCCCTTTTCTCTCATTCTCTCCTCATCAAACACACTGGCAGTGCTTGCTGTGGTTTTCTATTATTTAGAGAGTGATGGACAGATTGAGTGATTTATTTATTTGCATTTATTGTCATGACACAAAACTTTGCAAATGTTAGGTATGATGCTAAAAACATGATACACAGTAATATAGACTAGTTCAAAAGGTCAGGTTCTGAAAGTTTTTTTTTTTTTTTTAAGAACTTGCTTATGCTCATAAAGTCTGAATTTATTTGATCAAAAATACAGTAAAAGCAGTAATAGTGTGACATAATTAGTCACACAGTTTAAAATAGCCATTTTCTATTTGAATATATTTTAAAATGTCATTTATTCATACGATGGGACAGCTGATTTTCAGCAGCCAGTCACATGACATGATCCTTCAGAAATCACTATAATATGCTGATTAGCTACTCAAAAAAAACATTTTTTTTTTTTTTGTCATTGTTAAAAAACATTTCTATTAAGTGCAGCTTAATATTTTAGTGGAAACAATGATACCTTTTTTAGGATTCTTTGATGAAAACAAAAGTTCAAAAGAAGGGCATTTATTTAATTTTTTTGCAACATTATAAATGTCTTTATCATCTCTTTTGATTAAATTAATGAGTCAAGGAAAATAAACATTAATTTCTTAAAAATCTTTCTGACTCCAAACTAATTTCCAGTTGAATTATCCTGGACAAACTGCACATTTTAATGAAAATAAATATTTAAATGTAAATTAGAAACTGCATGGAATGCATATCTCCCTGTCTAGTACATATAAAGTGAAAGGGAAATCAAAACCGATGTGTTCCGGAGAGCTATGATAGACCAATGGTATTTCATTGAGGCTTTGCATGTTATTTGCAGCTGGGTCAAATTTTGCATCACCTGATCTATAGCAAATATCCAAGATTCAGCTCTTTAATATGGAAACTGAACATTTCTTTCCACTATATTATAATTTGCTTGCCAATGATAATGTCAAATTCTTTGGTACTGTATGAATTCTTCGGAAATACTGAATCACAGAGAAAAGCACAATGTAATCGTGTCATTCTACCTTCATTCACTTTAGTTTAATGATGTGTATGATGTGAGAGATGCAAAGATAGACTGTGAGGTCATAGCTGGGCAAGTCCCACCACCTCCTGCCTCCACCCTGTGTATGATTTAACAGCCACAAAGGAACGAAGGAAGTGGGAGGAAAGCAATAACGAAACAGGATGTCGACAGGTCACAAACAACGTTATACAAATGCTCTGGGCCCACAGCCCTTTGGTCGGACATTAAGCCACATTAAGACCAACAAACCCTGTCTGTGTGTCAGACCTTTCACTTTTGTGCTTGCCACTGAATTCTCAGTTCTCATAAAATGAAAGCATTGATTGTAGAAGAGAGCATAGAGCCTTGATCATGAAAAGAAAAAAAAAATAAAACATCTCTGGCAGTTGGTACCGATTTCACTTCCCTATACTGTTAAATTATATTTGCTTATTTGTCATTTATGTTATTTTTGTATAACTGAATGTAATCCATTTAAATGAAATACGTCTGTTTGACAGATTTCAAGTACCCAGAGCTCTTCCACATTCTGAGAGATGTTGTCTGATTGCTTTATGTGCACAAGGTCATGCAGGTCACATCAGTGAAGCCTGAACAAACACACAGACAGCTGTCAAGACACCATACACACTGTACATAAACATCATGCTACTAAAACATCACTGAACCTTTCTAAACATACAACAGGGCTCAACAAAAAGGATCTTGTTGGCGCAGTTATCGGGCCAGTAGGTTATATTTTTACTTGCCCTGCCAACATTTCCCTGGCTATACTACAAGTATGATTTTAAAAAAGCCATTTTCAGCCAGTGTTATTTTAGTATGTATCTACTTTAGTTTTATATGTTTATATACCATTATAGTATTTACTAATATTTTGAATTAGCTTTTATTTTTATGTTTTCAGATTTCATTTTAACTTTTAAATGAATAATTTTATGTGTTTTTGCCATTTTTATGTTCTTGCTTTTATTTTGTTTTAAATATTTAAATTATTTTAAAATATAAATTTAGCTTTATATTTATTTCAGGCTTTTTTTTTGTAATTTTAGTACTTCAAATTATTTTATTATTAAGACAATTTGAACCTATCTATCTATCTATCTATACATTCAGCTTTATTTTAATTATCAATTTTTAATAGCAACATATTTTAGCAACATATTTTATGTTCCAGAATAAAATATATTTTTTCATTAACTGTCCAAATGGTATTCAATGAAAAAAATGGTTTGTTTATCATTTTTTATCTTTTCTAATCTGATGCTTTCAGCATTCTCAGAGGTCATTCTTAGTTTCAACAAATCCTCATCTATGCTAGAGAGCTAGATAACTTTAGCTTGGTGACATAGTCTATCTAAATCAGTATAATGTTCAATACAGCACCAAACTCCAAGTCCAAAGTGCATTAAAATTTGCAAATGATCAACAAATTCAAGACATAGCATTACACTGGCTTTGCTGCATCCTTTGTTTTTTTAACCCTGTATAATGATGCCCAACATTCCCAACTGTCTTTTTGAAGCAAATATTTTTTCCAGGTTGTAACCGAATCATTTGGCCAGCGGCTCTAACACAATAACACTGGCAGAATGGATCGGTTCATTAGTCTGCTTAGATAACATGAGCTGTTTTCAGCATTTGTGATGAAGGGCAGATAAGTGCAAGTTTTGAAGATAAGCACGAAAAATACACATGATCTCGAACAACTATGTTACACAATCTATTTCTAACATAAAATATGATTTGATAATTTGGTAGATAAACATAAATACTATGGTTAACCTCAAAGAATAAGTCTGTGACCATTCAACTGAAAATAGAGGACAAAATCAGTCATTATGGTTTGACAAATAGTTCTCCTTCACTGACCCGGAGCCTGCAAGGACATTTCCTTAAAGACTGAAAAGGAAACAACTACATAACTATTAACTTAAAAGAGCCCTAATTCAAAAGCTCGACTTTTAGAATGTTATGTAACGTTATATAATGTTTACAGAATAGAGCAACAGCAGCATACTAAGCCAATGTTTTTTGAGAGAGGTCAGGTGCAAACTGATCAATATGATGTCCAATCTACAGAACAAAAAAGACTGCAAACCAAAAGGATCCGAAACACTGACCAGAGACATTGGCCGTGATGGCCAAAAATGCTGTATAGTTAGGCAACGCGGTAAGTTTTGAAACACAACCATCATCATCATCATCATCATCTATTAGATCATGTTCCGGCAATTGTCACGTATGAATCACTGTAGCAATATAATAACTAATACAAAAGCGAATAAATCTCACTTTAACGTGTTTTGTTTAACTCCAGTAGACATTGTATACTGCTTAGCGCTTCATATCTGTGGGTGAAAGGCAGACAGACGAGTTTGGCACTCGTCTGGCAGGTTTGTGTGAAGAAAGTATGTTCGAAAGCACTTTGAATCAGGTCTTTTACATGAAATGACACATATGACTCAAAATGAGCTCTAATATTTGTAATATGAAGCTCTGAGGGACTTTGAAGAGTGTGAAACTGGACACTTTTACCAAGTCATCAAACAACTAACGTTACCTGTTACTGTAAAACCAAATGATAACAGCAGAAAATGTTCAACATTATAAGTAACATAAACAGTATGTATATAATAAGTATTGTAACTATATTCTAACTAGTTATAAGGTGTGATTAAAGCACATAACATTAAAATGTGCAGACATTTGAGTAGTATTACAGGAGGTACTCACATTACACAACAGCATTACTGACTTTGCGAAATCTCCTGGGAGGAAAACATATCCTTTTCCATTGTCCTCTGAATTAACGTGATGACAATCGGCTTTCAGGGTTTCTTTAAAGAATTTCTGCAGTGTTTTATTGAGAATCTTTGACAACCTGTTGCTGTACGGCGCTGTCAGACAAACAACATGGCTGACGACGGGACGTGCGCGAGTGCTGAGCGCAGAAGAGCCTGATGGGAGGGGCTGACAGAGTTTCAATGCAACGCTGTAACTGACACACTGCTGCCCCCTCCCTAGCTACAAAACATCACACTCAACCTATGCGAGGACCATTTCTATCTATCTATCTATCTATATATACAAAAGAATAAATTCTTTACTGCCACACAACTGGGCTCCTGAAATTATTGTAGGTCTATCCATCTAGCACGTTTTCAATTCACAATACTAAATGTGACCCTGGACCACAAAACCAGTCTTAAGTAGCACAGTATATTTGTAGCAGTAGCCAAAAATACATTGTATGTGTCAAAATTTTTGATTTTTCTTTTATGCCAAAAATGATAAAGATCATGTTCCATTAAGATATTTTGTAAATTTCCTACCGTAAATATATCAAAACTTAATTTTTGATTAGTAATATGCATTGCTAAGAACTTCATTTGGACATCTTTAAAGGTGATTTTCTCGATATTCTGAATTTTTTTTTTTTTTGTTTGTTTGTTTGTTTTTTTGCACCCTCAGGCTCCAGATTTTCAAGTAGTTGTATCTCGGCCAAATATTGTCCTATCCTAACAAACCATACAGTACATCAATGGAAAGCTTATTTATTCAGCTTTCAGATGATGTGTAAATCTCAATTTCAAAAAAACTGACCCTTATTACTGGTTTTGTGGTCCAGGGTCACAATATGTTTTACAGCAATATATTCTATATTTAAATGACTTACTTATATATGGATCGTAAAGTATATATTTTAATCCTAATCACGATTATGTTGTCCTCCTAACCTCCTGCTCTTTCTTGTCAGTGCAAATTAAGTTTTGCAAAAGAAAATAAGTGAACATATGGATGAATTAGGCTATGTCTTTTGTTACTTTAATAAAACCTAAACCTTAAGCCAACAGAAAGAAAAAAAAAACTTACATCGATAGCAACACAAAGACGTATATCTCATGAAAATAATTATTTTTCCAGAGAATGCTTCTGGAAACCCAAGTATTTCATGAACTTGAGACAAAAGCTCATTTCTAGTTTAGCCTCAAAGTGAAGGTAAGTTTGTAATTCTCTCTGGCTCAGGGAAAAGAAAAGAAAAGAAAAGAAAAGAAAAGAAAAGAAAAGAAAAGAAAAGAAAAGAAAAGAAAAAAAGAAAAAAGAAAAGAAAAGAAAAGAAAAAAAGAAAAAAGAAAAAAAATCAGGTTTTCAATCAAATGACACACGAGGGCGCAATTTACCAGCGTAACATTAATGTGGTACCTTTCCATTTTGGTGTTCTGTTGAAATAAACTAATGAAACACTTTAGTTACGGAAATATTTAGGTCTTAACGTGTACTTCCTGTTAAGTGATATATGTATAACTTATCTCAGCAAAGGTACAAAGTATGCCCAAATGGCTAACTTGTGTCTTGGAACATCATCAATTTGGACAAATGTCAGAGATTCGTTTTCTCTCCTGATTTGATTAGTAAAATAAACTCTGCTCATGCCATAAAAAAGTTATTTGTAACTGCGAAAAAGCAATTCAACATTAATGTTATTCATCTGAAGCTGGCGTGAGGCCCACAGTCCTGCTCAAATTCCAGATCCTCATATTACTCCAGATTCCGGGGTTTGAGTTTGTCCTTATAACCGATCCCCCAGAAGAAAGTTTAAGAAAGCGCTCTTCCAGAAGAATAAGGGCAGGATCCTTTGAATCACGAGGCGGGATGTCAGGATGTTTGCAGAACAGGTTAAGACACCTGAATGGACAACAACACTTGACACTTCTAAAGAACAAGTGGACTAATTGCAATATAACTAACAAATAGATCCTTTCCATGAAAAAATGCCGTTTCATAAGAGAATAGTGGAGCCCCGGAGCCTGGGCAGAATAAACAGAGAACGACTGGAAGTTAATGGTGATGTACTTCCTTCCCTGGATGCTGTGAACTGTCAAACTTTGATTAACGTCCTCCGTCAGCTGTCCGATCTGTCGCGGCACGCCAGCAGCATGTTTGCGGAGATCCAGACTGAATCAGCGCTGGTCATCAATAAAGCTTCAGCGCTGCAGCACAGGCTGGACTCACTGCAGGACACTGTGCGACATCTCAACCATAAGAAGACCACAATCCGTGAGTGCTTTACCTTCATGTATTCAACCACAATGTGGCAAGCATATTTCTTAAAACTAACTAGTTTTTATTTTTTATGTTATAGTACTTCTAAGCAACCCAACAGTGTTTTTTTTTTCACTATTAATATTATTATTAGTTACTAGGAGGCCTTATTCAGAATGTGACTGAAATCTACTCAGTTATGTGGAATAGATAAATAAGTACTAATAGACCATAAAAATAATGCAAATGCAAATTAAACAACGATTATTGGAGTACATTTCACAAGAAAATCTATTTCAGGATTTCTGCTTCAAAAGATCTTGTGTAATTCAAGGTGTTACATTCTTTGCAATTATTTGTTTCTACATAGAATTCAATGGCAAAACTGAGCAATTTATTACCATAGTTACATGTTAGTTCTGGCTGACTAGTAGCAAACAAATAAGTAGTGATTGAATATAGCTGCTAGTGTAATAATTACTAGTATTTACTGAATATAGCATGAAAATGAATTAAAATAAGTACTATTAAGATAAACTATATGCTAGTTAATAAGAATAAATGTTAAAATGGCTTGCCATAACGGCAGTACATGATTCCAGATCATTAATTCCAAATTCCTTTCTAGATGCTTGGCTTTGTCTGGATGAGGAATTCCTTACAAGCTTATGCTGTGTTGCACTTTTATCTCATGGCACCTGTGGTTGTCTGCCACTTTTCACTCTCTGTCTGTGAACTGCAGCTCCAATTAGAACATAAATAAATAGAGGTTTTTGGGACAGACTACTGTGTCAGTAATAATGGTTGGCACACCACTCATTGAGGTCCTCTGGGGCCTGTGTTCACCATTGTGCTGAGCATGTGAATGCTGTCTATCTGGTCATGATGGATTATTTTGGAATGTAATCAGGATTTGTTTAAAGTAGCAGTAATGAGTCTTCTTTATTTCCTTTTTCTCGGCATCCACATATTTCTGTGTATCTCCATGGTCGATATGTTGCACTTTCTGTTCAGCGATTCCCTGCAATGCTTTCACCTCCAAAGAAAACAATGGGTGTTTTCACTGGCCCTGCCTCCAGAACTAAGCCTAGAGTAAGGTGAGTGGAGTGCAGGAAGCAGAGCATAAGTGGATACATGTGTGCTCCAGACGTCCAGCCCTGGACGATATATTAAAAGGTACTAAGAATAAGAAAGAGAGTGATTCTTTGTCTGCTGCATGCTATGACATGGAATCTACAGACACTGGATACAATGGAAATAAAATTCACATGATCAAATGACAAATAACATCAGACTAATCTTAAACAGATAAAGAAAAATCAGCAATGATCAATATAGCATAGATATAGTGATCTCAGTAAAGATTTCCAGGCCCTATTTAAATAATTTAAACATACACACTGTTGGACTCCCAAAAACATTCTACCAGATTTGTTTTTTATATATACAGTATTTATTGATTGGTTTGTTTCGGATGTACATTTAAGAAACTTAAAATAAAATAAAAAACTATAAATAAATTAGGTTTGCATTCATTGTGTGGTGTAGTTTATTGCACATTATGCACATTAAAAAAAGGTAAAAACATGAAAATATGTTTGCAGCCCAATTTCCTTCCATATGTCTGAGTCAAATCTGATTTTTAATGAAAAAAAGAAGGCTTAGACTTGATTTTATTCTATGTATTGGAAATTGGTTGGATCTTGAAAAATTATATTTATGGTTAAAGGCAGAGATGCAACAAAATAAGACTAAGGGCGACCAAATGTAAAAGTTTAAGAATCGATCATGGAAATAAAAAATAATATATATATATATATATATATATATATATATATATATAAATTGACCATATATATATATGTGTGTGTGTATAAATTGACCATTATTCTGAATGGGACATTTCTCCTTCAGTGTCCATGGTGGTTATGTCCATCGAAAAAAAAAGTTGGTTCAGAGGCAGAAGTTGTTTCATTTTGATTAAAAAATAAATACACGCAGAATAAATACATTAATCAGTACCTGTTATATTTGTATGCAGACAAGGTTTGTTATAATGCACAAAGGAATTAAACACTTTGCATAAACACGATTGTTTCAGTACATCAGCCCCCCATATTTTGTTTGTTCTGACAATAGCAATAAAGCATAGTATATTTACTGTTGGCTCTGAAATATATAAACCATACAGACATTGTGTGACTGTATGCAATCCAGCTGTTATATTCCTACTCCTCCTTCCTTCCCTCCCACCCATTCCTCAGAGTTCGTCTGCAGGGGGAACGCATGATGAAACCAGATGTTGGTCCAGCCCTTGTGAAGGCTTTCACTGACACTGTGTTTTTATCACAGCCATATGGATGCACACACCCTCTTTCTTTGTCTATTTGTGATATATTTCCTTCATTATAATTGGGGAAATGTCATTTTTTTTTCCATTGTTTGTGTGCTCATATTCTTTCCAAGTTGCTTTTCCTTTTCCTCCCACTCTCTTTCTGTGAGTGGAAAGGACATTGACCTGTTGTATTTTTTTATTTTCTGCTAAACTGGGCAATAACTGAATACGAGCAGAGAGCTTTGAGTTCCTAAGTGCTGAAAGCTGGAACCTTGGTGTATGAATCTATTCAAATCCATGAAAATCTGGTACCAGTTTAAAAATCCTCTGAAGTCCATATTGAAGGAAATATGGACTGTTGCAAGCTAAGATATGAAATCTGGTCTGCAGAAGGTTGAATGCTTATTTCAAAATGGCCTGACCAAAGTACTTTATATTTATCGAACAATGGACTATAATTGGATCCGAATTTTTTTCTTTGAATATTTTTTATTTTATTTACAAGCTTCAAGTTAATGTGTAACTTCAAAGTTCAAGGCAGAGGTCTTTAGTGAATGGAGTCAAATTAAAATGCCAATATCTGGTGCATTGTAGATATCTATTTGAAAAATACACAGTTCCTACTAAATATTAGACTGCAGATTATGAAGTTACCATTTTACTATGGAGATAAATAATAATTATTCTAAAATATATGCTGTAATTTTTTACTTTAAGACAAAGAGAAAAACTTCTTACATGTACTTTTACAGTTTATTTAGCTCTGTTAAATATGTTTTTTTTTCTGCTCACTGATTGAAATACAACTCGTGATCACTCTGCTGTTTCTCTCATATGGGAAAGTTTTGCACTCTTGACTGTTACGACATCATGTTGTTTAGACAGTTGTATCACGTATCTCTCTCAACCAGACAATAGATTTCCAACTGGAACTTCTGTAAAGTCCATCTTGGTGGAACTTGGTGGGCTTGTTTTTATTTCATGACAGATTTTTTTGGACCCTCTGGACTGTCGGATTTCCTTTCTGTGAGTTGTTGTTGGGAAATGGTTCTAGTGAGTTATGTAAATGGAAGCAGAGGGCTTTGTATTTACACACCATTTACTACTTTTCAATTTTAATTTAATTCTGGGTTTATGGTGGAACTGTGTTAGTAAACTTGACACTGAGTACAGTATCAAGCTTCTGTGATATGAATTTCATGCAGAGAGTATGGGTCACATTTCAGTCCAAAATTTGAAACAAAAGATTTTTTTTTTTAAATTTTTCCTTTTTATGACCAATATCAGGACCATTTTATAACTGTGATTATCACAACCAAAAATGGATAAATATATTTCATGTACTCTAGCATTTCAAAACAGAAGCAGCACTAGCCTGGATTCCATTACAGATCTGCACTAAACTTTTGCAATATTTTATAAATGTTGATAAAAAAAACGATTGCGTCATGGCAACAGATGTTGGTAGGTTTATGTATATCGCAGCCAGTCATTATTTTTAATTGAAGGAGATGTAGGTGTGTATCTTATCCAAGCATTAATGGCAAGGCAACCCCCATTATACTTGAGAGCGGCCATGTATGAGGTGTTTCTTGGTGTTATAGTACATTAAAGATTGATCATGTGACTTTTCCGTACGCCAGGTGACCTGTAAATGTGAAAAAAACTGTTCCCATTGCAGTTTTGCGAAATATTCTTTTTTCGAACAGCCTGAAAAACCACCTCATGTGAGTGTAAAAACTTTTTTGTGCTACTGTATATGGGAGTTTTTGCAAAATTGGGTGTATTTTCAATTCACAATTTCAATTTGTGCAATTTGAAAGGTAATGTATCTTTAGTACTATGAGATATTGTGAAAGATATGAAGGCCTTTAGAATTAATGTCCTTCCTCAGTTATCCTAATTACAGACCATTAGCCTTGAAATATTAAAATGTTCATTATTTCACATTTGATAGATTATTGTTTTTAATAATAATAATAATATTAAAGGGGACATATTATGCAAAAATCACTTTTATAAGGTGTTTGAACACAGTTGTGTGGCTGCAGTGTGTGAAAACATCAAGCCTATAATAGAAAAAATCCACCCACTCATTTATTTATAATCTAATAAAATCATAAACAGTCTCTCAGGACCAGCTGTTTCAGATTCTCCCTCTGTGCACGTCACTG
>JAFVLL020023024.1:22500-38393 GCA_021397915.2 Tor tambroides | reverse complement strand
GATTAACCCTTTGCCTTCCTTTTGGACTCTGTTTGCCCCTGTCTGGACCTTTGCTCGTGTACCTGGATTACCCCTCTTGTCAAGCCCTCTGGATACTGTTCGCCGATCGAAGACCACGCCCGTTTACATGAGTATTCATCTGTCTTGCCCTCAATATACCTGTTTGTCATTTGTTCGACCCTGCCTGTGTTTTTGACCATGTCTATTAATAAAAGCTTGCACATGGATCCTCACGTCTCGTTGGCTCCGTTACAGTAATTGCACTTACTGAAGTAGAAATAGACTTTTAATTATTGTATTTATAGTGTATAACTTTTACAATTTTATTTAGCACAAAAAAGAGAATGTACTATAAATGTACTTGCTGGTATTTAAGTATTTTTCAACTATACAAGTATAGCATTCAAGTATACTATATATATATATATATATAATTTAATTTTTTTTTTTTTTTTTTTTTCACCTGGGTAGTGTAATAAAGGAATAGTTTCTTTATGGGAACAGGTCTGGAGAAATTTTGCATTACATCACCAATGGATCCTCTGCAGTGAATGGGTGCCGTGGATTATTATTGTAATGGTTTTTATCAGCTGTTTGGACTCTCTTTCTGATGGCACCCATTCACTGCAGAGGATCCGCTGGTGAGCAAATGATGTAATAATGGTAAATTTCTACAAACTTGTTTCCATGAAGAAAAAAACTCATCTACATCAATGATGGCCTGAGGGTGAGTACATTTTCAGCAGTTTTATTTTTGTGGGAACTATTCCCCTTAAGGCCCATTTTAGTCATGGGTTTGACAATATTTCACACTTATAATTCTGTAGAAAGGGTAAGGAGCATCTTTTGACAACCAGTCTTAAACTAAACAACATTTGACTCATGAAATATTAATGTGCTCTGTACAGTTGCAAAAACTTTCACACACCGCTTAGTTTCAGTGTCTGAGAGAAACTGCTCAATAGTGACATATCAGTTGCAAATTTTTGGTTCATGTATGTTCTTTGAAACATTGCTATTTTCACACGTTGCATTTTCACAATGTGCTGTATGGGTCGAATCATCAGTTTAACCTTTTAAATATGCAAATAACACTAACCCAAGGTTTACAAGTAGCAGGAGTTAATGTAAAGTTTTGGTCCTGAATAAAGCAACTGTTTACATTACCTTTGCATATCACTTGGGCTGGGGTGTTGCAGGTGGAGTCTTTGTTGGGAATAAAATTGCACATGTTCATATTTTGCACTTTTTCTGAGCAGTACACACTATGGTATGCAACAGGTGGATTATTTATCTGAAGTGGTAACTGGGTCTGAATTTGATCTCCACAGCCCAAGTTCCCACAGATCATTTTGGAGTCTTCATTTGTTCTCCAAGTGTCCCTGCAAACCCCTCCACACTTGCCATCTCCGCAGACCTTCACCGTTCCCCAGCATTTTTCTCCAAGTGGGTTTTGAAGCGCCACTCGAGGCTCCACTCTTGTTGACCCTACATGTGACATCAGTAAGAATACAAGCATTTTACACACAGAACTGTTAAAGCTACACTATGTAACTTTTGGCCCTCTAGAAAAATAAATCTGCATGCATCTTGCAGAAGATAATACATTTTCAGGAAACTGCAAAAGAAAAAAGAATTCACTACCCTCAATGTCACTGAAGAACATTTACACACAGTTTAATTCAGTTCATTCAAAATAAATCTATTTAGTTGGGTCAACACAATTTACGTGGTTTAGGTTTGTCAAACTAAATTTTTATATGGGAATATTTATTTTTTTTTTATATTTACTGAGGTTTAATTTTTCTTATGTTTAAACAAACCATTGGGTTTATCATTATACACAATGCATACGAACAAATTAGAAAAGACTGGTTTCAGTACTGACACTAGTGCCCACAGCCTAAGCACAGGCGACACTCCTCAACACAATGGTAGCCACAAAATTCAAAAACATTACAGAAACTCCCCTAAATGTCCAACATTACTGAACATTAAACATTTACTCTCCTAATGCAGTCCCTTGCAAAGCATGCTGGAAACTAAACATCCACTACCCAGTTAGTTATGTCGACAAAAATTATTCACATAGTTACAACACAAATTAATTATATAAACTTCAATTATAAATATATTAGGTATAGTGTACACAAATTAAGTTGGCACAAAATGTTCAAAAATCATGTTACTATAGTTTATATCACTTAATTAAACTGAACAGGAGGCAATTTTTGTTTTTGAAGGTTTATGAGTGTAAGTTTAAAATAATGAACATGTGCTGTACCTGAACATGTGACATTGGCATGTGACGTGTTTTGCTCCTTTTTAAAGGAGACCAGAGATCCACACTGCATTGCATTGCATATGTCAATGGCTTTTTTCTTATTCTCTTCCACTGGTTTTGCAGGCAGCCAGCTAGTCTCATCATCAAATCGCTTGATGCACACTGTTCCCGTGCAGGGAGAATTACCTTCAAAGAACTTAAGTTCTTCCTCTGAGAACAAATATAATGGATTTGTGGTTATGCATGTTGCACAGGCAATAATAATAAAAGCAACACCTTAGACTTATTTACTTAATAAACAAAACTAAAAACTACTGGGATCATGCAAAGCATGTTAAAAATTATGTAAAAAAAAAAAGTTTAACATCAAACATGACATCAAAACATGACTGATATTATATTACATTACTGGTTAAACATTTGGAATAATTAAGATGTTTTAGAAAGACATTTCTTATGCTCATCAAAGATGTTTATTAGAAAAAAACAGTACAACACTAATATTGTGAAATATTTGTTATTGCAATTTAAAATACCTTTTCGGTAACACTTTAGAATAGGGAACACTTATTCACGATTAACTATGACTTTTCCCTCAGTAAATTCCTTATTTGCTGCTTATTAATAGTTAGTAATGTAGTTGTTAAGTTTAGGTATTGGGAAGGATTAGGGATGTAGAATAAGGTCATGTAGAATAATATGTGCTTAATTACTACTAATAAATGGCTAATATTCTAGTAATATGCGTGCTAATAAGCAACTAGTTAAGAGACCCTAAAATAAAGTGTTACCACTTTTTCTACTTGAATATATTTTAAAATGTAATTTATTCCTGTGATGCAAAACAGTAATTACTATCCTATAGATATCATTCTAAAATGCTAATTTGGCGCTCAATTATCATGTTATAAATGGTGCTTATTATTAACAATGGTTCTTAATATTATTAATGTTGAAAACTCTTTTTTTTTTTTTTTTTTTTAGTTTTGCTTTTTTAGTGCTTTAGTGACATTTAAGATTCGATTTGATGGATATAAAGTAAAAAATTAAAAGAAAAAGAAATTAAAGCATTCATTATAAAAGTATAAAGCAGCACAACTGTTTTTAAGATTAATAATAATAAGAAATGTTTCTTTCTGTTTCTTTCAGTGATTTCTGAAGGATCATGTGACACTGAAGACTGAAGTAATGATGATTAAAATTCAGCTATGTCATTATAGAAATAAATTACATTTTCAAATGTATTCAAATAGAAAACACTTATTTTAAATTGTGATTATATTTCACAATATTACTCATTTTACTGTATCAAACAAATGTAAACTTAATAAGAGACTTCTTTAAAAAACATTATCAAATTGCACACATTCCACACTTTTGACCAGTATGCCTGGTGCATATTATATTATCTTACTTTTGCAAATGATTTCTATGCCTTTCTCGTTTTGACGTCGTGGCCTCAAAACAATATTGTCGAAACACTCGTGGAGCTTTGCTGAAGAGCTTTTACACTCGACATTCCATAGCCATTCCAGTTGTTTTCCTTCGATGAAAAGTTCTCTATTTATTTGAAAGGATGTACCACAACTGAGATGTTGACACACCACGTCTGAATCCATAGGGATCTTGTCAGAGCCAACGGGCCTCCATGAGCCCTCCCATTGCACCTCTACACGTCCAGAACAGCGACCCAGACCGTCACTCAAACGTACATCCAAGCTGCCTGCCATTAGTAAAACAAAACAAAGCAAAAATTGTGTGACAGAGACTTTATCAGCTATGGGTGAATCTGGTTGTTCTAGATTCTGAGTTCATTCTAATTAACTGCAAAGCCGTTTTAGTTACCTGAACATATAACTTTGGTTTTTCTGCATGGTTTTTCCTCACGAATTGCCAGGCAATGCCACAGTGACTGCTCATTGCCCTGACACTCAACATTACTCAGAAAACCATTAGAAGCAGAGCCCCGTTTCACAGCCAGCACCTTGCCACAGCCAAGCTCTCGACAGACCACCGCCCCCATTTTTTTAAGGGACTGAATCGAATCCTTATCACTGTAGCACACTTCATAGTTAGCACCATTCACATCAATGGAAACATCTCCAAAACACTTTGATGTGAAGTTGTTGAGTTTCACGCTGTCTGTGTGAACACAGCAAATGTAATTGTTACAATGCCTAATAAAAAGGGACAAAATTCTAATACATTGTAATAAAATATTTGTAGTTATAATTAAAAGTTTTATAAGATTAGAATAAATATGTTGAGTTGACATTTACAATGTGTTAAACTAGATTAGATCAAATCTAAAATAGTCTTTTTTTGGCCTATTTCTACCACTGTTTTGCGCTTCTTGCAAGATTAGAAAATCTGAACATTTTAAAACTGTAATTATTATTACTATTAAAAATAATTTTCAAATAAAGTTGTCTATCTACGCTTAAAAAGGATTTGATTTTGGTCACGTGATGCATTATTAAAAGGTTTTATATTTTTATATAAGATTTGTTAAATAGTCTATTAATGCCCAGTATGTACAATATACAGTATGTACATAAATATAATAAATATATAAAAATAAATATAGATATATCAGAAGAATTATATTCACATTAGTTTAACTTTGACCTTGCAGTGTCAACACACAATGTCAACCATATGTGACCCTGGACAGTCTTAAGTCGATGGGGTATATTTGTAGCAATAGCCAAAAATACATTGTATGGGTCAAAATTATTGATTTTTCTTTTATGCCAAAAATCATTAGGACATTAAGTAAAGATCATGTTCCATGAAGATATTTTGTAAATTTCCTACTGTAAATATATCAAATATCAAAAATGAAGTTGTAATATGCATTGCTAAGAACTTCATTTGGACAACTTTAAAGGCGATTTTCTCAATATTTTGATTTTTTTTTGCACCCTCAGATTCCCGATTTTCAAATAGTTGTATCTCAGCCAAATATTGTCCTATCCTAAAAAAAACATACATCAATGGAAAGCTTATTTATTCAGCTTTCAGATTATGTATAAATCTCAATTTCAAAAAATTGACCCTTATGACTGGTTTTGTGGTCCAGGGTCACATATTACTATAATAATAATAATAATTATTATTATTAAATTTCAACACACATTAAAACGTATTCATTTAACTTGATAACACAATTAACACTAAACCACTGTACAAAAAACTAGTGTAATTCTCAACTTGTATTAATGCAACATTTATTTACAATTACATATTTATTATTAATATATGAAATCTATTAATAATGATTACTTATATTTATTGATGTAATATTATTCAAAGCAAGAAACTCGGCATCACCTAAGCACGTCAGTGTGTTAGTTCCATTAGCATTTGTAAAGTTTCCAGTGGAACCACAGTTCAGTTGCATACAGATGACTTCAGGCTTCACATTTGTCTGCTGAAGAGGATTCCATGAGTTTTGTTTGACACTGTACTCTTCCACCAACCCAGAGCAAACATTGCTGCCATCTCGTAGACGGAACCTTCTGTGATCTGTGTAATACAAGTATTTCAGTGTAAATGTGAATTTTACCTCTCACACAAACCATGGAGATACTGGGAAGTATTGCATCATGCAAAAGGGGTTTCGGCACCATTTCATTTACCCCAATCAGAGCACAGTACTCCATAGAGCTGTTTAATAATAGTATACACTTACTGCTACAGATCACACTGGCTCGCTCCTGGCATTTTGACCTCTCCATACACTGCCAAGAGTACTGCTCATTGCCAACACAATTAAGCAATACATTTTGTTCAGTCCGTTGTCCTTTGAACATTCCAGGCTTAGGAATATTATAATGATCTCCACAACCAAGCTCCTGACATATCTTGTTTGCTTTACTTTTATCTGGCCAAGAAGAAAAAATAAACACACATAACAACAAAGAAAATTTATGCATAAAGTTTCAGCATCACTGTGAATACTAAAGCTTTTCTCAAATAATCTACTGTCAAATATTAATTTACAAATGTAACAATGATATAAAAAATGTAGAAAAAAGCATTATTAAAAGGCATGAAAACAAAATTGGTGTTCTGTGGATTGTAGTCTGGCTTAACTTTGTTATTTGTCGTTGCATAAAAAAAATTGTTTAGATGCTTGAAAAAAAAGTTTAGTGGAAAGTTCTAACCAGTTGATTAAAAGTAACTGCAAAAATGGCTCTGAGTTCTAGAGTATAATTTGCTTGCACATGCTATTTGGTTTGATTTGTTAAACTGAGAAGACACAATTAAACACATTATTTCTAACAGAACACTGTAATAGTTTCCACATAAAAAAAAAAAAGCTTATTATTTAAAAAATTAAAAAAAAAAAAAAAAATAATAGACACACACTGCTCAAAATTGAGCCAAAAGTGTTCGGAAGCTTGGGGAAAAAAAAGTTCTGTGAACTCGAGGAGAATTGTCTTCAGTCCACTAAATGATCATTTGATTACAAGTCATTACAAAAAGCTCTCAGAAAAGTGACATTAGGTCTAGAGTAACATTTGCTTGCACATTTATTTTGGTTTGATTTGTTCATTTGAGATTAAACAATTTATTCACACTTAAGCACATTGTTCACATTAGAATATAGAACAATATGTGAGAATTACCTTTTCAAACTGCATATTACTCCAATTGTATTAATGTAACATTAATTATTAACCATTTAAAATGAATATATGAACATATAAATAATATTTATCCATTATAATTAATAATTAATATATATACACATTATACAATATACAATACAAAAATATGTATGTGTGTGTGTGCTTTTATACGGTAAATAATGGTTTGTAATTTCCGTATTTAAAAGTGATATCACTAATCTTCAGGTGCTGTTTAAGAATGCAGTGTATGTATATATATATATATATATATATATATATATATATATATATATATATATACGCACGCACACACACACACACACACACATATATACATACTGCATTCTTGAACAGCACCTGAAGCTAAGTGATATCACTTTTAAATACTTAATTACAAATCATTATTTACGTTATAAAAGCACCTTCTTAATGCATACATTCAGACTGACTTCAATCCACTAAATGACCAGCTGATGAAAAGTCATTGCAAAAAGTGCTGTTTCTAGGGCATCATTTGCTTTGATATAACTTTTTTTGTGATGCAATGACATTCAGATATTCTCTCTCATATTTTGGGCAATAAAGAAGAAATAGCAAATAAAATAAACTTCTTGTTTTTGTCCACTTACCCCATTTATCATTACAGACCCCAAAGGTGTCGTTGGGTGTTGAGAACTCCACCACTCCAGCACATTTATCACGGTGTCCATTCAGATTCAAACTCAGTGTAACTTTTCCTATGGTGAAAAGCTTGGCATCAACAATGTGTAGATTCACATCTGAACACTAACTTAGATGACTGGAATGCAAATATAAAACATTATTTTTTTAATCGTTAAAGGAATACTACCTACCAGAGCATTCAACAGCAACAAAACTACCTTCATCGCACTTTTCCTTTTTATTTATGTCAACATATAGGCATTTCCAAAGGTTCTCTTCTTCAGATGTGCATTTCACTTCATCCATCCAATATTGTTGGGGTAGAGGTGGATCTTTGTAGCGGGTCCTTTCTACATCAGAGCGCATATGATTCCCACACCCTAATGATCTACACACAACCTCTCCATTTTCTTTTATCCACCCGTAATGACACACCAAGCCCCACTGCTTATGATCGCCATGATACACCTCCAGCCGGCCTTTACAAGGGCTGTCGGATCCGCGTAAAATCACATTGAGACCTGAAAGAAATGTAAATGAAAATAAATTCAATTTTAATAAGAATTAACAATCTTTTTTACGGCAAAAATAGCTATGGTTCTTTTGAATGCAATATAACATATAATGAGTACAATACATCAATTTTATCATACAGTACATCTTGAATTTATGTTTTCATAAACAAAAACACACAATGGCATATAAAGAGTACAGAAATTATATTTATAAATTAAAAGATATAATATTATGAGGGTCAAGGTGCCTTTTTTAACCTTATATGGTCAATGGAAAAATGTGGCTCTGAGTTCTGAGAACAGATGAGCCACATACTCTGCAGAAACTGCTGCGGTCTCTTATCTGCTCGTGGTTTTCAGCTCTGAAACTCTGGCAAGTTGCATGTTTATGCAGATTCTGAGATAAACCCGCTTCACATAAGTATGAGTAAGTTAACCACAGGTATAACCGTGCTTTTCCACACAGGGTAATGAAGAACATATGCTTGACACACAAACCACAGTGTGATCTTGGGTTTGGTCTCTTCATGTCTAGAACGTTAATTAAAAATTAATGCACTGATCATCTACATCTGAAAATGGACTCATTACTCATGTGGTTTAATATGCATAAATACTTATGTATCCTTCCCATTTTCATTCCACCAGGTAGATTAAATAAATCAGTAAAGATGCATTATCATGTACTAATATATATTAATCACTGTAGCTCTTTTCATTCAGAACGAACGCAATTGGCTTTGATTTTGCAGTATTAAATTTATACGGTAACACTTTACAATAAGGTTCATTAGTTCACATTAGTTAAGTACATTAGTTAACATGAACTAAGAATGAACAATACTTTTACAGCATTTATTAATCTTAGTTAATTTTAGCATTTACCAATGCATTATTAAAATCACGAGTTGTGCTTGTTAACATTGTTAGTTCACAGTGCATTAAATAATGAACAACTCTATTTTTATTAACTAACATTAACAAAGATTAATACATAGTGTAATAAATGTATTGTTCATTGTTTGTTCATATTAGTTAATACATTAACTAATGTTAACAAATGACACCTTACTGTAAAGTGGTACCGTTTATGCATAGAGGAGACAAGGAAAAACGAGAAGATGAAAGATGTATTTATATGCTATAGTATGTATGTGTATGTATAACCAAAATAAGTTTTATCCAGTTTCTCATTTATTTATTTATTAGCAAATTAATTAGAAATTAAGATGTAGACATATTTCAAGATACTATAAATAATCAAGTTTTTATTTATCCATGAAATAATTAATTTGTTCATTCATTTCTTTTCAAATTTAATACATTCAAATTGTTCCCAAGTATTTGATAGTAGAAGCGCTCTAGTTAGATAATCAAATTGCTAAATAAATAAATAAGCGTGTATGGTCATACACAAAAAACGCACTAAAACAAAATTTTTTTAACAGCACCTGAAGTTTACCATAATAAAAAAAAAAAAGATTCAAAATCATTATTTTCATTACAAAAGTATTGTCAATGCATATAATTGATCAATACTTAAAATTAACGACATACAATAAACACACGTAAAATTAATAACGAAAATACACAGACACATTAATAAGGAGACTTTAGTTTTGCAGCTAATTTGTTTGTTAATTTCTCTGTGTGCAATATACAGCATCATGTCCAAAACAAAGGTTATTCAAATAACTAAAGCATTTTTAAGGCAGTCTAGTTGTAAAAACATTCTGATCAGTTAGCACATTTTAATGATGATTTTTGGCAAGTTTTACTAGCTATAGATTAATCATTTAAAAAAAAAGTACAAAGTAAAAGTGTAGTGTAATGTATTTGATTTCCTCTAAATAAAGTTACAATGTTAAAATTTTAAAACAAGGTATTTCTAGGTGACTAATTGGCCATTTTATCACATTGATTATGCCATAGATGGTCATACTTATTTATTTGTTTATTTATTTATTTTTGGTTCCTTTGATACACAAGATGCTGTTCTGAACATCTTAAATAAAGCTGGAGAACATCATCCTCATCACGTTTTAAATAACATCAGCTTCATCTGCCTTCACATATTAAGCTATATTAAAGTTTTTTTTTTTTTGACAATATAAACTAATTGATGATAATGAAAAATGTTGCACTGAATTACAAAATAATGCAAAATATAAGCATTTTCATTAGCTGTCTCAGACTACTTTTGGTCCCACATTAAACACACATATGCCAAATAAATTCATTCCATCTAATGCCCGATTAACAGCAGAATGGAACACAATGCATGTAAAGTAAATAGGGTCAGAATATGGAATTTGTTTTAATTATTAAATACAATTTCACTTGCCTTGAATAGCTGATATTTGCAAATACAGGAGCAGGAACCACATGATCGCAGAAAGGAGGATGGAGGAGAAGGACAGGGCAAATGTTGTACCTGCTTTTAAGGGCTCTGTGATGTTACATCATTTTTTTTTTTTCTCAACATCCTGTTCACTTTCTTCACTTGAGACCATTCATCCACATTTCACTTGATAAAAATGAGCTTTGTGTTTAATTTAAGCAATTATTTATTGATAATCTTGTCCTCCAGATATAAGGTGAGAAACTTCAGGCAAAAACTGTTTTTTCATACATCTGTCAATTTTGAGATTTTGGGCTTTTTGGCTTTCCATTTTTAATTTTTTAAGTGTTTCTTTCATAGCACTCATCTATTTGCATCTTTGGAATTCAGTTATAATACATTAATACACCAAACATTACAGTTTTATTCCTATCTGTATCCAGCAGAGGGTTTGTTCATATAAAATTTGCCTGATTTCATACAACATTTTACTCCTAAAAAAAGAGAGATTTTTTTTATTTTTTTTTACTTATTTATTATTATTAATAATATTATTATTTTCCCGGTTTCCAGTATTTTCTGATTTATGGAGTGATAAAAAGAGATATCCAAAAAACCCTTTGTAGAAGCATTTGAGTCTAATAAGTCAGCAAAATGAAACATGAATTTTGAACCTGGCTTCATCCAATGTTTACATTTTTGCTCTAGAATTATTATGCCTACATATTTAATTAGATAAAGCCTCATTTGCATATCTAAACATAACATTTCAGAAAACTTGTAATAAAAAAAATGTCATGCCCATTCAAAGTGAGGGGGCACGTGCCCCTCAGATGTTTGAGCCAAGTGGATTTTGAATGCAGCTTCCAAAAGACAAAAAATAGCCGAATAATATTTTCTATATTTGATACAATCACACCAGCGTGATTAAATCGTTAAGCGCGTCATATCATCAGCTGCTAAATTCAAATCTGGTTCGCTGGCGCTGAGCCAGAGACACGCGTTTGTACAGCGCTGCGCATTATAACCAATCACACACGATTCTGTTGAGCTTATGAATGCAACGACCAATCAGAGGCGTTCAGATGAGTCATCGCTAAAATGCCAGTGTTTTCTTCACTAGCTCGCTGACTGAATACCTCTTTCTGGCGAATTCTCTCGTTAGAAAAGTGCAGATGTGTGTATGAATCTGTAAGTAAGATATTAATTTCATAGTGTAAACAGCTTCAGTGATTTTAATGGGAGCTTTTGAGAGTGCTTGAACTCTAGACTGCCATTGAAAATGTTCTTTGATAATGTAAATGTTGTTTGCTCTCTTACTGTACAACGAAAGTGTTATGATAAGTAGCCTAACTTTACAATGTTTTTATTCACATTAACTTTAAATGTTACATTCACATTAAATATAAAGTCAGTCGTATTAAAACGTATGTTATGGCATGACGCCCATGCCTGTTACTTAAGTTTTTATGCATAGTCAATAGATTAGGATACTTTGACCATCCCTATAATCGAGATATTTGGGAATGTTGTGCATGACGCCCCTGACTGGGGAAGTATATTTATTAGTTACTTTTTTATCCTATTCACCTGAGGTGTCTCGCCTTAAAAAAAATGAATGATTGGCACTGGTTCTCATGTGTACAAGTTTACATACGTGTGGATAATTAATGACAAATTTTAAACTTTTGGGTTAACATTATGTTATCTTGTTCACTTGCGCTCGCGCTGCAATTACTGTATCTGCGGCTAGAGGTCAGTGTTGCGTAAACATTTCAAGCCCATCACAACTCATTCATAGCAAACGTACGAAAGATGAAGAAAACCAGTGATTATTTTGTACTATATTAATGTATTTATATTCTTGCAAGCAGTCTTGAGAGAAAAGGAGAAGCAAAAAAATGAGAGAGGAAAGATATACAGAGAGACTCTGAGATGTGGCTTCTCTCTGTAGATGCCGATCTGTGGGTTGTTCATTAGAGCTTAAGATGAAACGATAATTTATTATCTTAAACGTTTCTCAACATTTCTCAAAATGTAGAGGAAAAAAGGAAAAGATAATCTTGTGGCATAAAACCTAAAGAGATAGTTCACCCCAAAATGGAAAATATGGACTCGCTCTCATGCTCCAAACATGCACGACTTTTTTCTGTGGAAGATGTTTTGAAAAATGTTTTAGCGAATGAACGCAAAACGTTTCTCTTCCCGCCACATTCAGTTAGGAATTAGCCTACATGAATCAGATAAATATAGCATTTTCATTTCAGAACGTCCATATTTGAGAAAAAAAGTCGAGTAGTTTACATCAATAGTATTTTAACATTTCTATCGTAAAACAGTAATCAAATATTAAATCTTTTACCACGTTTAACTTACCTCGTTAAAAGCGTCTAGAATTCGCGCTCTGCTGCGGCTGTGAACAGTGAACCCCGCCTACTTTGATTTGATTGGTCATCTAGGCAGAACAGCCTAAAAATGTAACTTTTAAACCATTTTGTCATCCTAACAATAAACAGAACGCTGTGTAATAAAGTGCATCAGAGTGGTGCAAGAATTTCAGATACTGTCTGTTAGGGACATTACTGGCCATTGAAATGATTGGCCATTTCTAATGGACCCTTTTCACATTTCCGGGTTTCTCAGAACCGGAAGTTATCATAGTTGGGTAAACTTTGTACAGTGGTGAATGGGAGACTACTTAAAATATCATTTTTGCATTCCCGTTTGCTCAAATAGCCCAGTAAAAGAAAAAGAAAAAAAAAACAACGATAGTGTTTTTGCGACTGAGAGATTGATAGCGTCAGTCAAAGGAGAGAACTAGGCCTATATCAAATTTACCATCAGTTTTCACAGCAACGTTAGCTAGGTTTTTCTTCTTTCTTTCTCTCTTTTTTTTCTGGCAATTTGATGCAAAGTCAATAAAATACAAAGTATTTGTATGTACATACATTTAAAAAATAATGAAAATTAAGAAAAAAATTCTGATGACCATTGAAACATATCACTTTTTCCTGCTGGGACTTATTTAATCATTTGGTCCATTTAAATCCTGCCTCTGCAAAGTCGCGTTCATCTGCCTCAATGTTTGAGTGCAATGCATAGTCTATATCTCAAAATCCAATCAACAACTGATGCAAAGAACCAAGTCCCCACTCTTCATTTTTCTTTTCAAGTAATCCATTACACTCGGATGTACATCACAATATGGAAGAAAAGATCTTTTGATACTTAACTTTCAGCACAACTTTCAAGTCAACATAAAAACATCTTCCATTTCCACATTTCATTCATTAATTCCCAGAAGATAACACCAAGCCCCGCTCTACATATTTTTAGCATTCTGTTCCTCTCTGAAAGATCACATTTTAGAAGTTAAATGGGTTTTAAATGCCATTTCATGTTGACTTAACAGTAAATCATTGGCTGCAGCGTGGGTAATTACGCTCAGCTAAATTATTATGATTTAATGGCAAATTCTCACATTATGCAAATTGATAGCCAATTACACAGTGCTCTCTCAGGAGAAAACCAGAAAACAATTAGCCATGAGACTTTTAAGTGAACATCTGAACCATCGCGTTGAAGATTAGCACTATAAAATATCAGATGGTGTCAGCAAATCTGAAGAAAACACTATAAACCGCTGATATTCGGACATTTTTGGGGCCACTGTTGATACTCAATAATGACACATTTCAAACAAAATAACTGATGCGTATGTTTAGATGTGATTGAGAGCCGACACACACCATGTTTTCTGAGTTCTGTTCACTTTATTTGTGGAATAGACTTTACACCTCTGTGCTTTTGATATCTAACTCTTTAATCTCCTACCGGGAGCCATTTCATCCAACACTCCCTGCCGAAAATGAGCAGGTGCCTGACCAATTACTAAATTTACCACTTCACACTGCTTTATGAAGCTGGAGAGAGAGAGAGAGAGAAACAGACAGAACCAAAACGAACGTAAAAATAACTTAGGAACAATGCTTGTAAACAGAGTAACAGATATATTTTCATCACAGTCAAGTGCAAATTTGCCTTCCTCCTTTTTTGTACTAATTTCCATATATAATTGTCTCTTTCACTTCTGTTCTGTAGTAAAAAATAATTACACTATTATTGCCTGTCTCATTGCTGCTTATGATTTTTAAATAAACATTAACAGATGAGCTTTAAAACAAATTAGAGAAATGCTTCACTGGACCGTTACATAGCCGTGTTCGATGCATAAGCTATTGTATAAAAATAGCTAGCTAAGTTTTAAAGGTTACACTTAATTACCAATCCAAATGACAAATAAGTTGAAGTGACTCTAATTACTGCAGTAAAACTCAATGACAGTGGTAAACGCCCTCCATTCGCTTTAAAATGCTATAGAAACCTTTCATTTTCCCATGGGAGAAAACACATAAAAATACCTACAACGGTATCCATGCATATCTGTGATCAAATAACACAAGTCCTTCCCAGTCACCCATCACACACACACACTCACACTCACTCATTGCCGACCTCAGATTTTTGCAAAGAACATGCCTGAATGTTTTTTTTTGTTTGTTTTTTTTTAATGATTATCGTTCTTTTTTTCTAATGTGCACATCTGGTGCAACACGTTTGATCATTAATACTCTTTAAATATCGTCTTTTTTCATCAATGTCAAGAAAGAAAATGGACAAACGAAACGGAGGTAAAAGAAGTACCATGCAAAAGTATGTGAGAGTAGAATGTTGGCGGCTCCATTCTCTGCCATGGTATCTACTATACAACAACATGCATGTTTGGGTCAGAAATCTCGTCGTCTTTTTTTGTGGGGTTTTGAAGATGCATGTGATCTAAAGAGGTATGATACAAATATTGATACATATACACCACTTCCTTTATCTCGGCCGTTGTATTTTTCCCTGCAAAGATCTACGGGTTCGATATATCGATGTACTTTATCGTAATTTCCACCTTTTGTAATCTCTCCTGTAACTGTATTACGCAGTGGATGTATAGGCATAATTCCTGCTTGTTGTAACATTGCATATCTTTAAAAGTAAAAGGCCTTCTGTGCCACTACAACTGCTGATTTATCGTAAAATGCGATTGAGTTCATCTTTTCAATCTCCCCCAAACGCGTACCATCAGTCTTGCGTGAATTGTCCGGGGTCACAAAAAGCACGTCAGCTCATGCGAGTCCACGTCGAATTGTCGTTTTGGAATGAAGCAGATTCGTTACGAGATGCACTTTGTCTTTTCTGTGGCATTTGCGATCTTTCCTGGGAGAAGCCCCCATCACTTCCTTTCCGTTGTGCAGTTGGGGGATGCTTGTGTGCTTGTGGCGGTTATAAGGAGGAGATCTTCACTGTCTCATGGGTGAAGGAAGTAGAGCGAGAGTTGCGTAAGATTCCGGGAATGGCAGGAGAGGGCGGCAGACTCTCGTCAGGGGTGTTGGCGGGTGGGGTGG
>JAFVLL020023024.1:0-17500 GCA_021397915.2 Tor tambroides | reverse complement strand
CCAGGAACATAATACAAGGCATTTCACTCCCATATAATTCAACACGGGAACTACATTTAAAAATGCCCCAAAGAGCAAGTGTGTGCGCAAACAAATTCTACAGAGCTGTTTCAATAACGGATCCACTACGTTATCTTGACTCGCAACAATGCGATACGTCCTTCGGTGCGGCGCGAAATGAGAAAATTAAAGAATCTCAATTTGTCTTAATCTATTTCCTGTTTGACCGAGAAACCCAAAGTGAATTTCTCTGCCATCCAATCGCAGGTACACCAGCAATAAATCCCAAATAAATACATTTCAGTCAAATCCACAGGCAGCAATACTCTCTTCCCGAACACTCCATCAGGAGAAGAGATTTGCCTCCCTGCGGAAGAACCTCAGAGGGTATTAAACCATCAATCACTGACAATTCCATTGTTAAAAAAGCGCTGATAGGGATGTCACATTAACGACACAATTTTCTCAGTGGAGACAAGAGATACAGCCATTGGATGACAGAACTACCAGTGATTAGCATCTATGCAGACTGTACCGGTGTAAAAAAAAAGAAAAAAAAAACAAAACTATGCATCAAAATGATGCAGGATTCTAAAAGGTAATGTTGGATTTTTTTCTTGGTGGCTTGGTTGTTCATAAGTGGTTGCTTAGTAGTTAAACTCTGACGAGTCCCTAAATACAGGATTAAGTTGAATACTTTTTACCATTTAAAATATATTACTATTATTATTATTATTAAAGAAAATATCATACTATATTTAGTGGTGCTTACTAATGCAATTACAATTATAATGAATAAAAATACTAAAAATAATCATAATAAATTGTAATTATTATTATTATTATTATTGTAGAATAATACACAGCATTGTATTTAGTGGTGATTACTAAGGCAAGTATAATTTACTCAAAATAATGAAACTATTATTATTATTATTGTTGTTGTTGTTACTACTATATTATATGTAATTTATTAATAATTTTATATTAATTGTTGTTATTATTAGTAGTAGTGGTATTATCAAGCACAACTAAATAAAATACTGTATTTTGCATGAAGAGTTATTTTGATGTATAATTTTATTTTAAATTCCTTTGAACATTTCAGTCAATATATTATTATTATTATTATTATTATTATTATTATTATTATTAAAGGAGATAGTATACTATATTTAGTGGTGATTACTAATGCAAGTATAATTTACTTAAAATAATTTAATTATTACTATTATTATTGTTGTTGTTACTATTATATATGTATTTTATTAATAATTGTATCTTAATTATTGTTAATAATAATTATTATTATTATTAATATTAAGAACAACTAAATAAAATACTGTATTTTGCATGAAGAGTTATTTTGATCTATAATTTTATTTTAAATTCCTTTGAACATTTCAGTCAATACATTATTATTATTATTATTATTATTATTAATTGCTGTTGTTGTTATTGTGAAACTAAGGCAATACTAAGCTTACTCAGGCAATTATAATTTATCATTTATAAGAGGTCAATTATACATAAATCACATAAACATTTCCTAATGACCTTTCATCAAAGGTCAAGACTCGCACAGACTCTTGAGTGCTGGATAACATTGTGCAGAGACAAAAGTAAGACCTAAGTAGAAATTCAAAGCCAGAACAGGCTGAAGAGTTGTTCGTCTGGTTTATAAATAGCACTGCAGGCCTGTTAGTAATGGGTTTATAGATCCACGTTGAAAAAAATACCCCCTCACTCGGGGATTGTAAATATTGGATTATTGTGGGTTTCACAACCTGAGAAGATTCCGGAGAACTCTACCTGCCGCATTAGTAAAGACACGAATTGAATCTCTCTCTCGCTTTGAATACAGCTACTTTTCCTGCGTGGTGAAGATGGATTTCAGCAGTGGGAAAAGGTGTGTTGATGGAATAGAGCTCTGCTTTAAACCCTGCAGTTATGATCTGATAAACTGACAGGCCACGAGTCTGTGACAGATACGATTTCAAGACCGACACACCACAACACACTTCAAAAAATCCTGCTTTCAAGAAACAGAAGAACATAAAAGTTATCTAGCATAGTTATATGACAGCAGTGGTCAACATTCGCTTTCATTTTATGGAAAAGAAGTTTGGACAATCATATAAGAAATAAAGTCTTACACATTTGGAACAAATTGAGGGAGAGTAAATAATGACAGAACTTTCTTTTTTGGGTGAACTATCCCTTTAAACTTCAACTACCTTTAAAAATAAATTGATTATGAATAGGTGTTAAGTAAGTAAAATAGCACTTTTTATGTTAAACTTGTTTTATTTGGTTTTATTAGAGGTTCTGTGAATGAGGTAAGAAAAGACGATATTGTTTACCCTTTGAATTTTGTTTATTCTTCCCCATTTTTTTACTCCATTTGCAGATTTTTCCCTTTTGTTTTAAGCATAAATTCACTTAAATTTAGTACATTTTTCAGAGAACAAAATTGAATATGTTAAGTTACTTTACATAAATATATATTCATTTAAGAATGTTTAAATATTTGTACTGGAAAACAAGATAAAATACTAAGTAAGGAAAGATTTTTGCAGTGCTACTACAAAGTTTGCATGAAAAATGATAAAACATAAAATCCCACACACTTCCACTAAATGACTTGAGCCAGTAAACAGCCACGTAGAAACCAGCCTAACAACACCCTAGCAACAACCCAGAACACCTTAGCAACCACCCACAACAACTTAGCATCATGCTGCTGGCATGTCGGCATGATCAGTCACCCTATTTTCTTCAGAAAGCATAATCATCTGGTTTGCTTTTATTCTTTCTTAGTCTTTAAGTAACTTTGAATTTATGTTAAACAAATGGGAAAATCCATACGCTGTTATTTACACTGTACATCTTCATTTTCCGCCCTTAACCGTGAAGTAGACTCTATATTCAGAATGTATTACAAGAGCAACACGATCAACGACAAGCGCAGTAAACACACCCCGGAGCAAGAGGAACTGCAACGAGTGCAATAATTACATAAAACCACAGAGAGACACAGATATTTAAACAGGTTTGTTTTCCCTGGGATGGCAATTACCGCAGAATAATGATAACCAGGGCTTCCTCATAAAGGCAGTGATTGGAAAAGGGCAAGAGATTGTTTCTATTGGAATAAACATTCTACTTAATAACACTTAATGCAGAGGAGAAAATGCTATTTGAGAATTTTAAGGGGACAGTTCACCCCAAAATGAAAATTCTGCCATCATTTACTCACACTCAAGTCATTCCAAACCTACAAGACTTTTCTTTTGTGGAATATAAAAGAAGACATTTTGAAGAACGTTGGTAACTACAGAGCTTCAGTTTTCATTGACTTCCATTGTACTATGGAATGGGAATTCAATTTGTTTGGTTACCAACATTCTTCAAAATATCATGATTTTACATACAGGAACACAAAAGAAGATATTTTGAAGAATGTTCATGACTAAACTTTTACTTGCTTCCATTGAATGGACCAAAAGAAAATAGCTTACTAAAAATACTATGTGTATTTGGGGCCAGATTTACTAACAGCTTGTGCCAGGAAAAATCATGTTTTGGTGTTAAAATAGTACTTTTAAGATTTTACTAAAGATGCGCAGTGAAGAATTAGCACTGACTTTTTTTGAATATGCATTTGTAGGAGTTTCCCTTTGAGATGCCAAATTTATGGGAGGAGAGTATTAAATCAATCAACGCGATTTACTAACGTTTGCGCTCGTCAAATTACTGGTATTTGTGCCCAAAAAAGCATGTCTTAAAGCAGGTGGTAATTTGCGCTGCTCTTGGTAGATTGCACTGGTCTTTATGGAAATGATCTGGCTGCGTTTGTGTTCTTTAATGTGCGCATTGTCAGTAAATCACCCACAGAATTTTTCCCTCTCATCGGCGCAGTTATGGAATTGCGCTGTAATGCTAATTTGCCCTGTTTAGTAAATATATTATACTTAAAAATATACTGTATAATATATAATTCAATGCAAAACGGAATTGTCTGGTTAGCAACATTCTTCAGCAGGAGAAAATGCATACAGGAACACAAAAGTAGATATTTTGAGGAATGTTGGTAACCAAAGAGTTCCCACTGACTTTCATTGTATGGACAAAAAAATACAATGGAAGTCAATGGGAACTGAAAATGTTTGGTTATCAATATTCTTCAAAATATCCTTTTTTGTGTTCAGCAGAATATTGTATTTTGTATTCAGGAGAAGAAAGAAATGCATACAGGAACCCATAAGACGACATTTTGAAGAATGTTGGAACCAATGTTTAATTATCAACATTCTTCAAAATATCCTCTTCTGTATTAAGCAGAAGAAAAAAATACATACAGAAACATAAAATAAGATATTCTCAAGAATGCTGGTGGCTAAACTTTTTCGGGTTGCCATTGACTTTCATTGTATGGACAAAAAATACTATGGAAGTCAATGGGAACCAAAACTGTTTGGCTACTGACATTCTTCAAAATATCTTCTTTTGTGTTCAGCAGAACAAAATAAATCCATATATTTTGTTGGTAACAGTTTTGGTTCACTGTATGGAAGTCAATGGGAACTGAAACGGTTATCCAACTTTCTTCAAACTTAATTCCTTTGTGTTCAGCAGAAGAAAGAAAGTCATAAAGTTCTCTCAATGACATGAGGGTGGGTAAATGATGATAGAATTTTCATTTTCTCTTAGCGTACCCACATGCTGGAAGGAGAAAGAAAACCTGTTGAAATACTTCGCAAACTGGTGAGTCATACTGTGATAAATGACTTCATGAGGTAAAGCGCCTCATAAAATGACCCAGGAAGGAGAACCAGGTCAAAACTACATTTTCCTAGATCTCCAATTCTTACAGGCCTACAGATGGTGTAGTTACGGCATCTACCAGCAGGAGGCTAACCGAACCGTGCTAACCTGAACCTGACCCCTTGAAAAAAAGCCGCCCGGGGGTTTTTAACCAAGATGAGCGTCAAGTGAACCGACTCGCCTTAAAGGGTCTCTGTAATTACTGCCGTGCATCCCACCTGTCCGGCATCACCTGCCTTCCATTCCCTGTTGTTAACTGCTATTTCCTCACAGCAAGGACGCGGCGCCCCGGGCACGGCCCTCAAACCACGTTTAGCTGACTCTGAATGTCAGCGGCCATATGAAAAAGCTGTTATTACAAGGCACTTGTGGGACTGACGCATTCTCAGAGGCCAAATGACTGACCTTTACACATACTGTAACACTGTTTGATGAGATCGGAAAGACCGTATGATCGTTAATATCTCAGAAATCTGTTCTGTGCTTAGCAGCAGGCTGGCAGCCGAATAATATACTGTACTTTTTACGAGCTGGTGTGCTACGCTTTAATGACCCTTCATGTCATGCTGTGAATATGAATACTTTGATGCTGGAGCTGAGATTCTCTTGTTGCTGGGTTCCACTGTGATTTAATGTGTTGTATTAAACTTTTATAGTTTTATGCTTTTAAAAGCTGAGAAATTAGATTTCTGTTGCAGTTCTGAGCAGTGAAAGTTTCACATTATTAATGGACAAAGACATTTTGATTAATATTTTAAAGATGGCAGACCTCTGGCAATTTTTAAACAGAATGAAAATGAATTTACCCTCATGCTTTTCCAAACCTGTAGGATCTGGGGATATTTGGGGTGCAAACAACTTTGAACCCCATTCACTTTCTTTGTATTGATTATATATATCAATACAATATACTCACAATATATTGTATATATCAATACAATATCAATACAATATACGTGTGTGTGTTTAATTTTTTAATTGTGGCATTGTGATCTCTGGCCAATTTTAAAGAGACTCTTCTCCCAAAAATTTAAATTAATTTATCCTTTTGTTGCGCCAAACCTATATGACTTAATTTTTACGCAGAACACACAAAACAGAGCAAAACAATTTTTTAAAAATTGTGGAAATTTGGAGTTCATCAACACTGGACCCCATTGACTTTCATTGTATGGACGAAAAAACATTTTTCAAAATATCTTCTTTTGTGTTCCATAGAATTGTCAGAATTGTCATCTTCGGGTGAATTGGTGAAAATGTATGTATTCAAGACAAAAAAACTTCACTAACTTGGCCAGTAATGAAAATTAATTTACACTAATGCTATTCCAAACCTGTATGACATTTTTTTTTTCTGTAGAACACATACACAAAAAAGATTTTTTGAAGAACTTTGGGTCACAAACACAAACACACACACACACACACACACACACACACACACACACGTGTTCCGCAGAAAGAAAGAGAGTCAGGTTTAGATCAACATGAGGGTGAGTAATTGATGACAAAATTATCATCTTCAGGTGAACTGTCCCTTTGAGTATCTATTGAGCAAAATGTACGTATTTAAGATGATAAACTTCACCAGCTTGGCCCGTAATGTGCATGAATTGTTGTGAGATTTTTCATTCTTAAATTTGCTGTCAGGCAAGATGCTCCTGTTAGCCTCTAAACAGAAAACCATCTTATTATGGAAGATCCAATATCAAACATTTCTGCTGGAGAATCATTGCAGCATCTATTACACTCTATGTAAGCAGACACAATACTAACTGTAGTTGAGAGAACACTTAACGATTCCTTTTCAACAATATGACTTCCCAGAATACACACAAATATCACCGTCTATATCTCCCTAGACTCATACAGTCAGATGTTTAATGTCTGTGCTAAAAGATTCCCCTTATGCTACAAAACTCTTTGTATCTTTTAAAGATTTGATGTCAGGCAAACATTGTCAAATCCTCGACTAGTTCTTCTTGGATGTGCTCAGTGAGGCAGCCTGGGTGAGATCACAATATGAGTATAATATGAGCAAAGTTCTGTCATCATTTACTCACCCTCATATTGTACCAAACTTGTATGACTTTCTTACAAGGAACATAAAAAGAGATATTCAGAAGAATTTTAACTAGAAATGGGTGCTTGCGAGCTCCCAAAAGGACAAAAAGCATAAAAAGCATCATAAAAGTGATCCACATGATTTGTGTGCTATAATTAAAGTCTTCTCAAGTTATAGGATAACCTTGTGTTGGGAACAGACTGAAACTGTTTTCAATCTTTGTCTGTTTATTTTACAAGCTTGCTTTGATGAAAATAATGCACAACAGACTTTTTTCTTTTTCTTTTTTTAGATTTTAGGGCATATATATATATATATATATATATATATATATATATGGTTCAAAAGTTTGGACTGAGTAGGATCTTTTAAAAATGAAATGAATTAAAAATAAATAAAAATAAAAGTAAAAAAAAAATGAAATGAATTGTTTTATTCAGCAAGGATGCATTAAATTAATCAAAAGTGACATTTATAATGTTGCAAAAGATTTCTGTTTCAAATAAATTCTCTTTTGAACTTTCCATTCATCAAAAATATAAAGCATCACAACTGTTATCAACATTAATAATAATAAGTGTTTCTTGAGCGTCAAATCCACATATTAGAATTATTTCTGAAGGATCATGTGACACTGAAGACTGGAGTAATGATGCTGAAAATTCAGGTTGGCATTACAGGAATAAATTAGATTTTAAAATACATGCAAATAGAAAAGAGTTATTTTAAATCGTAATAATATTTTACAATATTGCTGTTATTTTACTGTATTTTTGATCAAATAAATGCAGCATAAGAGAGCATTTGCAAGCATTAGAGACTTTCAGAAGCATTACAAAATCTTAGCGGCCCAAGCTTTTGAATGATAGTGTGCATGAATTTTGCATACACACAAATGAGATTTAAGAAGTTAAAATTACATCATTTTTACCGGGTAGCATGGTCTACTTTTACTGTGTTTTTGGCCTCTTTGGAGCATGTCAGCTCCTGATCACTGCTGTCCTCAAAATATCCTCTTTATTTTGAAGCAAGATAGTCATACCGGTCTGGAGCAACATGGGGGTGAGTACATGGTCAAATTGTTTTTAAGACTACTCATGAAAAAAAAAACTCACCTGAAATCCTACTTCTTCTTTGAATTGTAGGAAGGCGTTGGTGGTTCCCTTCTTGGCCAAGCGAATCCTTGCAAGTCGGACTTTCTGTAAAACAGAAGAGAATTTATCTGAATCGATCGTGTCAGCACTTGATTTACACACAACTGCAGCGACTCAGAGTAGTAATGATGCCAGTGAGAATTTTTAGTTACATCATGGTTTGTTTAATGCTATTTTTGGCCTTTTGGCTACTTAACTGCAAAGACAGCAGAGAGAAGGGATAAAGACATAGTTCACCCCAAAATGAAAATTCTGTTATAATTTACTCATCATCAAGTTGTTCCACCTGTATGAGTTTCTTTCTTCTTTCAAGCACCATGGATGTTTTTACTATGGAAGTCAAAAGCTATCATAAACTGTTTGGTTACCAACATTCTTTAAAATATCTTCTTTTCTGTTCAGTAGAAAGAAAGAAACTACCACAGGTTTGGAACAACTTGAGGATGAGTAAATGATGACAGAATTTTCAATTTTTGGGTGAACTATCCCTTTAAAGAGCCCCTATTATGGATTTTTGAAAATGACCTTTCATGCAGTACCAGTGTGTAAGTGAATGAAAACATCCTGCAAAGTTTTAAATCTGAAAGTGCACCATGTATAAAGTTATTGTCTCTCAAAAGAAAGAGTCAACTTTGAATCATTGAAAGGAGTCGTTTTTAAAAACGAATCCCAAGCCGTTTCATGTTGACGTCATCATGTAACATTAGCATATTGCCCGCCCACTTGTTGGTCTTTTCGCATTGGTCTGAATGAAAATGCAAATTTATTCTTTGCCACTAGGTGCCGCTTTTCGAGCGGTAAAAATAGCAGTTTCCCGGTAACGCTGTACACAAAGCAGCACTGCGCTCACAAACACTGCTTTATCAGGCATTACAGGCAAGATGAAATGGAAATAAAATCGACCAATCAGACCAATCACCGCAGATTAGTGTCACGCAAAGGAGAGGTTTGGAAAAATGAGTCGTTGAGCAAGTAAGGTAAAAATAAATGCATATTATAAGACAATGAAAGTGTTTTTTGACCTTGCATGTATGTCAACTTGTTGGGGACTCCCAAAACCAAAATATGTACCTTTCATTACCCATAATAGGGGCACTCTAACTGGTTAAACTCACCATAGTTCAATGCATCAAAACACAGGCTATAACAACATGATTTCTTTTAAACCAGATAACCTTTAGCAGGTAATCCATGGTCATAATCACTGACAAATGGAAATATCACAATCAAAATGTATTTATTTTTTCATTTGTTTATTTACAGAGGCGGACATTAACTAAGTACATTTACTTGAGTATTGTACATAAGTACACTTTTTGAGTATCTGTACTTTACTTGAGTATTATTTTGTCTGGAAACTTTAACTTCAATACATTTGAAATACAAATATTGTACTTTTCACTCCACTACATTTCTATCAAGGTCCTCAAAGTAGAAAGTCGTTACTACGTAGCAGCTTTGAAAGTCAGTGGGTGATTTTTCTTCTCTAAAATGTGACTTTCTTTTTTTTCAGACAGTTTATCAGCAATCACTCTTGTAGGGCTACATGCAGTGATTTCCCAGCATTTTTTGAACACTGACCAGTTGCAAATGAGGTATTTACAACAATTCAATAATAAAAAGTTAATAATGTGGTATATATTAGACACAATATTGTCTGATTTTGCTAAATTGTGTAAGTGAAAATATTACCTATAAAGCCACAGAAGAACTGTTGTGCATCTCCTAATAAAACATAATAGGTGTTGGACTTGAAGCAGCACTGCACAGACCGTTCTGTGTGTGCCATCAAAGTACTGCGAGAGCGATTAGACAGCATTTTTGAAATTTTTGATTTGATGTCAAATAAATCTTGCTGTTTTGCTTTTTTTGTTAAAGCAGTGTTGCTGTTGTAAAGTCATACAGCAAAGCAGTGTTGCTGTTGTAAAGTTATACAGCAAAGCAGTGTTGCTGTTGTAAAGTTATATAGCTACAGTTGTGTTGCTGGGTTTTAAAGCAGTTTTGATTTTTTTTCTCTTCCTTATCACTCTGTATTTACAGCAATTTCACTGTCCACTCTGTTTAAATGTGGATGAATGGCTACACATAGACACTACACATACACACTGCCAGAGCTGTCCGAGATCACTACCATCCTGCTTTTGTGGGGGTGGGTAGGGGTGCAAAATAATAGGGTTTTTTTTCCCCTCATTGGTTTTTAACATTCTAAAAGCTCTTTATTCCAAAGATACTACAAGCTAGTCAGTGTATTCAGTAGGTGTAATGTATTATAAGTTGCTTCAGAGGTATTGCAACTATTACGTACAACAATAATAAAACAGTGCATTGACATAAAAAACGAAATTTACTTTTGGTACTTAAGTACTTTTAAAACCAAGTACTTATGTACTTTTACTTAAGTAAAAATCTGTCTTTACAACTTTCACTTGTAATGGAGTAATATTTGATTGGAGTTTGATTGGATACCAGCAGTATCTGTACTTTCACTCAAGTCATGGAGTTGTGTACTTTGTCCGCCTCTGTTTATTTATTTATTTGGATGAGATAAAGTAGAACAGATTAGTAGTGTTTCTAGACTTTTGCATATATATATATATACACAGTATATAGTATAAATACAAATGAAATATTTAATGTGTGAAAATATTATGAAAATATTTTATCCAAAATTTTAAATTGATTTTCACACACACACACACACACACACACACACACACACACACACACACACAAAGAGCCGACCCCTTTTAAATGAATGAAAAAATGTAATGAAGAAAAAACTAATTTACTAACATTTTTCTTGGACAAAAACATTTTACAAAGTGTCTTAACCCTAAAATGAAAAAGGTTAACAGGTTAAAATAAAGCATTCAAATAAGTAATTCTTGATTTGGCATAACATCCAACTCTACCATCATATATTTCTAATAGAAAACTTATTTTGCGAAGACTTATTTGTGGATGAACTAGTTCTTAAAACAAGAAGAATATCCAGAACAAATCTAGACTGGGATGAAGCAGTTCTGAAGTACCTGCTGGGCTCGCATCTTGTCTGCTCTCTGGTTCTGATGGTAGATTCGGCTGAAGTTGGACACGATGACGGGTACAGGAAGGGCGATAACCAGCACGCCACTGAGAGAGCAGATAGAGCCGAAGATCTTTCCTGCAATAGTGTTTGGAACCATGTCTCCATACCTGCAACAAACACCAACGTCAGTCAAACACTTAACAACTCTATATATGTGTGTGTGTGTAGAAGAGAATGACAATTTGTGTGAATATGATAACGCTTATTTAATGACCAATGCTTGCTCAGAATCTATTTTGCTGTCACATTTAACGTAATTGTGTAAATTAGTTTGGAAAAGTGCATGCGTATTTCAATTCGCAAGGCTCCAAAGCTCATCTCTGAGGCCCCCGGGGCTCTAAAAGACCCCTAACACAACCCATTACCCATGTTTAATAGCAGAATATACCATCATAGAATTGCAGAATGCTATTAAGGTGATGTGCTTCTCATAAACACTCACAAATACCGCAGCACTGCAGCAGCCATAATCACCGCTGTCCTCCTACACACCGCATGAGGGTTAACTAATTTTACAGGGGTGGTCATGGTTAAGATGTAACTCATAAATCTCTGAGTGGAAACACTATAGGTATGTTTGGAATGGCATAGTATGATATTACTCGTATGATTTTTTACAGTGCGCATACTGTGCACAATATGCACATTTTCTATATGGATGCAATTCCTGGATGACATTTGCAAAGGTATATAATTTACAATCAGAGCACGCTGTGAAATACTATATCTTATAGTTTGAGCGTGCATTTCAAACAACTGTGATTTTTTTTACATTCTTGTCTATTATTTGATCTGTTTGCTAACACAAAATTGGATTAAAATCCACTAGCTCATTTATAACTACCTACTAACATATTTATACTATTATTAATATGCTATATAAAGAGAATACAAGTAAATGTACTTAAGTAATTTATTTATAAAGTTATATTTGTCATTGACAAATAGAAAATTGAATGAATAATTAATAATAATAATAATAATTCATTAGAACATTACTGGTGTACAAAGATTAATTTTTTGTTTATATATACACACATAGAAGTAATATATAATAATATTTTAGTAAATATTATTTACTTAAATTATTTACTAAAATATTACAAATAATATATTTAATGGGAAAATTTTATTATGAAAAAAAATACAAGAAATTATTTTATCTAAATATTTTAAATGCTTATTATTTACAAAATAAATTTGAAACAAGCCTTTCACTTAATGGCTTAAAATTAATAACTAGACTAAATTCTTTCTTAGACATACATACATAAATACATAAATAAAGTGTCTCATTTTCAGGATGAGCTACATAAAATTAAAAAACCTAACCTTAAAAATAAATCCTACTGGTTCACACACTATTAAAATTATATTTTTTCCTAAATAAATTGTTCATTACTTTCTGAAATAAATTTAAGCCAGCCCTTTTTCTTAATGACTTATTTTTACTTGTATGACTTATAAGTAAACCACCTAATTTTTCTTCGACAAAAAAAAAAGGTGTCTCATTTTTAGTAATATGGTAAAGATTTAACAAGTTAAAATCAAATCAAGTCATTCAATAAATACTCATTCTGGACTAAGTAAGTTCTGAAAGCTACTCTATTTTTCATAGCAGGTGCATCAATCTTTTTTATAATTCAAACGAGCAAGAAAAATATGCAAAAAATGCAGCCCACTACACCAATAACATCCATAGCTGCATATAGTTTTTGGATGGTGAGGCATGAAACAGCCAAAGCACAATTATTCACAGCTTTATACACAGACTTTTACGCAGCAACACTTCTGAAATGTCATTTTCTGATGTTTCTGAAAGGTTCCTGGTGCGATAAACATTTCTCTGAGGTGCACTCTGCATTTTGGAGCAGTCCCTGACAACACAACAAAAGAGAAAGAGAGAGGGAGAGAACGCAATCTTCATACGGCACATTCATATTCACATCATGTCCCATCCCTTCACAGGAGACCGATCTGCAGGTGGCGTAAATTAAACCAATATTTGTTTTTACAGCGGTGTTGATGTTCTGCACTTATATCCTGTCTACAGCATCACCAGACCGAAACTGTCTGAGCACTTTCCTTCAATAATATGGACAGTATATGCAAATCAAAACTTGGATACATTTTTCTGGAGTAGTGACATAAGACTTTTAGCCAAAGTGACTTGCACTGTATTGCATTTAAACTATACATTTTATCAGTTCAAGCATTCCCTGGGAATCAAACCATGACCTTGATGTTGCTATAGCACCATGATCTACCATTTGAGCTACAGAAATACTATAAGCCACTCAAGGCTTTTGACCACGGCTAAGATGTGCGGTCAGCAGAATCAGGTACAATTATGAATTTAAGAACTGATTCCATTCCATTTAATGAGTGCGAATTTAAACTGGCCACATGCACTAGATTTGAATGACAGGAAAAAGAGTTTACTGAATTGCAATTCAAATAAAGTTCATTTCTCTAACAATAAAACTAATTATATACAGTATTATAAAAAATACAAAGCCACGAAAGGGACAAGGTGATGGGTAAGGAATATGAGATGTAAGGAAAAAAATATTTAATTTATTTATTTTATTTAGTTTCTTGGGGAAAATATCTGTGAGAGAACTTAAAGAAGTTAAATATATAGAAAAAAAATATATATCTTCATGTCTCTTTAAGGGCTCTGTATAAATATGCTGAATTATAAATGAATAATTAATAAATAAAAATTATAAATAAAATTTGAATCTTTACTAATTATGTTTAATAATTACTTATTTATCGCTTAAATACATTTTTCTCACTCGTAAATCTCATTCATGCTTTTGTTGAATTCAAAAATTGCCAAATATGTCATTGTCACCAAAAAAAATGCAACACATTAAAAAAAAAAGTATCCACTTTTGTTGCATGACCCAAAACATTTCTGTTAGTGTTTCACAGAAGAAGTAAAATAAAGATTTTTTGAGTGAATGCAAAATTACTCTGGGAATGCAGAACATTAGCAAAGGCACTAAAACATTTTCCTCTCTTTAATTTTTTTTTGTTTTCGATCACCATGTCTCATTAGGAGCTCCATTTAAATATAATAAAACAAAAAATAAATTGTTAATAAATATGAATTTAAAGGAATTTTTATTTAAAATAAATATGAGCAATTATGTTTATTTATAGAAAACATTTTTCTCTCTCATAAATCCTTTTGCTGCACAAACAAAGCATCTCCAAGACCCAAAATGTCCTTTAGTGCTTTACAGAAGAAGGATAGTAAAGGTTTCTTAAAGTTTCCTGGAGGAATGCGAAAAGAATGAAATACATGTTTTTCCATCCTTGTATTATATTTTTTTTCCATCACCATGTCTTGTTAGGCGCTGCATTTAGATATACTAAATAATACATGAATGATTAATTTTAAAAAATGATTAAAAAAAAACTTTATTTAATTACTAAAAAATGAATAATTAAAATGTGAAATTCAATTGACTAATTATGTTTAATTATTACTTAGAGAAATAAATTTTTATATCTCACACTTGTGTTAAATTCAAAAATAGCCCAAAGACATCTCATGCGTCTTTTGTTGCATAAACTAAGGAATTCCAAGACCAAAACATTTCCTTCACAGAAGAACAACAATACTGAAGTCAAACGACATGAGAGTCATTAAATCATGGCAGAATTTTCATTTTTTATCCCTTTAAGTGCTATTACAGAGAAAAAAATCATCTCCCCTCTAAACAGCAGTAATCATATGCTGTATCCATGTAAACATGTTCGTTACTGTCTCTTCAGAGATCAAGAACAAGAAATCATCTCCTCAGAAAGCCTCCAGTAAAAGCCGTCACATCCAGGCCTGTCACATAAATCAGACCAGGGCTCTCTGTTATGTTTTACTGACACATCAGACTGATTTCTCATAAGAGCCTGATCAGATGAGAGACTCAAACACATACTTTCTACCCACAAACCCTTTCCAGCATCCCTCGTTTGTCAGGTCCTCAGGACACACTGTGCACCCAGGACTAATCCACATCGGCTCGGCCCCCTAATCTTGTTTCCAACTGGTAAACGTCCAAATTTTGGCATCGGCAGATGGCCCCGGGTGCACAAGGAGGGCAAGAAGCAGATATAGATTTGTACGATGACAATGCCTATTATCTCTCCAATGGTTCTTTGTTTTCTTGATCTCTGAACATTCATTCTGTTGTTTACTAATGTTATTCAGCTATAAAGCAGAGATCAGCAGTTGGTGAGGAGGAAGAAAAAAAAAAAAAAGAAAAAAAAAACATTCGCAAGAGCAAAAGCCTCATTACCTACATGAGGCGGATACTGATAACTTTGAAACATGAAACCGCAAAACTGCTACATAAACAGTAAAAGTTGCTCCAAAAAGGACAGGTAATGTAACAGGGCAGCGTCGTTTTTTTTTTTTGTTTTTTTTACTACGCAGCATAAATTCGTGCATATCATTCAGGCATTATCCAGGAGAGCTCACTTTCCCTTTAATTTTCCCATAATAGAAAGTCTTAGACAGACGTCCCCTGGGCAAGAACGAGGCTGCCTGGCCTAGATGCCGGTCTGGAAAGGGGTCAAGGAGGTTTGCCAGAAGTTCACGGAGAACATTGAGCAGAAACGGGACGGAAGATTAAATGGCGACAGCATGGAAAAGATCAGAGTGGAAACAGCAAACAGTTGTTTTCACTACTGCTGATGCTGAGTTTTTCCTCCCCTCCTGAGGCGCCAGCGCTGGGACGTCACCACTTATATTCTCTCTCTCTCTCTCTCTCTCTCTCTCTCGCGGAAATCTTGCTGGAGATAAAAAGGACGATTAGGTACAGAAAGACAGAATTTAGAGAGCCCAAAATACAGCTTCCTCAAACATGTCTATTTTTGCCCTGAATCTGATACAATCCTGTTTCCCTGGCCTTGAAACATGACATCACTTTAAACTCAGCAAAACTCGGCTCTGAATAGCAGTGGTTGTGCGATCGCAATTAGGAGCACGTCATCCTAAAGTCCTTCACAGCATGACGAGTACACCATCACGTAACACACAAGGACATCGTGCAAGAATGACAGCTGATGTACTGCTTACTGCATACTTCATGCATGCTATTTAAAAAAACAGCACACTCTTAAAAATAAGGGTCCTTTATTGGCATCGAAAGTTCCATAAAGAACCTTTAACATCCATGGAACCTTTCCATTGGACAAAAGGTTCTTATAGTTGAAAAAAGGATCTTTAGATTATTAAAATGTTCTTTAGAATATGGTACTTTTGAGAACTGTTCACTGAAAGGCTCCTTCTGGAACCCAAAAATGGGTCTTCTAATCTACACTCTTAAAAATAAAGGTTCCTTATTGACATTGATGGTTCCATGAAGAACATTTAACATCCATGGAACCTTTCCACTGGGGAAAAAAAGTTATTTGGATTATTAAAATGTTCTTTACATAATATGGTACTTTTGAAAACTGTTCACTGAAAGGTACCTTCTTTACAAACTTAAAAATTAAAGTAGGCATTGGTGGTTCCATGAAAAACCTATAACATCCATGGAAGTTTTCCATTGGACAAAAGGTTCTTAGAGTGGAAAAAAAAACAAAAAAAAAACAAAATGGTTCTTCAGTGGTACAGCTGCGAAAACCCTCTTTTGGACGCTTTGTTTTTAAGAGCTTATGTCACCATGCTTAAAGTGTGCTTAATTCAATCTGATTAAAAAGGTTAAAAAGAAAAAAAAAATAGTACATTATATATATATATATATATATATACACATATATATATATAATGACATGTTAGATTATATTTACATTGAGTCATTTAGCAGTCAATTTTATCAATGAGATAATGGACAATGGAAGCAATCAAAATCAACAAAAGAGCAAAGATATGCAAGTGCTATAACAAGTCTCAGTTAGCTTAACGCAGTACAAGTAGCAAGGTAGCAACTATTTAAGTTAATTGACATCAGGTTTGTAACATGATTAGCTATAAAAGGGATGTCTTCCAGAGGCAGAGTCTCTCAGAAGTAAAGATGGGCAGAGGCTCTCCAATCTGTGAAAGAGTACGTAAAAAGATTGTGGAATACTTTAACATTCCTCAACATTAAATTGCAAATGCTTTGCAAATCTCATCATCTACCGTGCATAACATCATCAAAAGATTCAGAGAAACTGGAGAAATCTCTGTGCGTAAAGGACAAGGTCGAAGACCTTTGTTGGATGCCCGTGGTCTTCGGGCCCACAGATGACACTGCACTCCTCATCGGCATGATTCTGTCACTGACATTACTAAATGGGCCCAGGAATACTTCCAGAAACCACTGTCGGTAAACACAATCCGCCGTGCCATCTGCAGATGCCAAC
>JAFVLL020023023.1:0-12822 GCA_021397915.2 Tor tambroides | reverse complement strand
CCTTTAAAGTTGTTCAAATGAAGTTCTTAGCAATGCATATTACTAATCAAAAATTAAGTTTACGGTAGGAAATTTACAAAATATCTTCATGGAACATGATGTTAATATCCTAATGATTTTTGGCATAAAAGAAAAATTTATAATTTTGACCCATACAATGTATTGTTGGCTATTGCTGCAAATATACCTGTGCTACTTAAGACAGCTTTTGTGCTCCAGGGTCACATATAAGTGGATTCTTAACATCATTTGAGTGTAACTCACTGTAAACATACATCACAACTAAGCTACTATTAATTAAATTTGTGTAAAACATACTCAGTGCACCCTTAAAATGGGACAAAAAGCATCATTTACAGAAAAAGCTGGGTACATTACTCATTTTAGGTAATGCATTCGGACTACTTTTTAGATTACTTTTTTCATTCAACTTGTTTTAAAGCATATTGCCATAAAAAAGCAAAGAGAAAATAAATTCCATTTTTTTATATCAACACCATGAAATGTATTAAACATTACATTAAAGTATAGTTTCTCAAACAGGTGTTAATGTAAGAACTGCAGTGGGTTTGTGAGTTGCTAAGAAGCTAATAATTAATTAAATCAACAAACAAACATGTAAAATAAATTAAATTGGGACCAAAAATGATTCAGACACTTTGACCTGAGCATGTTTTGCTTAAGTGTTTTTTCTTTAATTGCTAAGTTTTACACCACAGACTGAACAAAATGAAGCATTGCTTGGTAGTTAAATCTTAGAAGAGCAACTGGAAATCGATGTCCGATATACTAACGGTGTCCTCACCTGGGAGAGAAGCTCCTACTTCACACTATCATGTGTTATGCATTCAAGTCAGAGCAATAATCCAGAAAAACCTAACTAAACCAAACAATGAGAGTTTTCCTGTGTGAGGCAGAGAATGTGCATCAGCTGAAATGTCTCAGTGTTACATGAGCTACATTGAAATAGCTTACATTAGCTTCCAAACACAGCAAAGAAAAACAATATATTATACAGCAACTGGATATTTTAGAGCACAGTAGGTGATTTCTAGGAAGGACTGCAACATTGTTTCCGCCGCGTTTCAAACGGACACGCCCCTTCCGACGTCACAACTCGCCAACTTGTTTATCATCTCGAGTTTTCCCACTTGTAAATACGACTTCGTTTTGGCCATACATGTGTTCAGAACTTATAAATGCCATATTTCCGACTAAATCTGAATAAACACATTGCCAAATATGAAGTACCTGCCTAAATTACTGTAGTTAGTATCACGTCATTCGCGGTATATTTGCTCTCTCCTTCTGTTCTAGACAGGTGACAGTCTTGGAAAGATATCGATAACGCAGTAAGTTTATATAATGTTCAACTATGGTGTACGAACATACTCAAATCTGCTGCTTATAGCTGCATATTTATCCTCAAGAATGCTCTTAGATGTCATAATAGCGCATGGCGCATAAGGGACCGTCTCAAAAATCCAATCACTATGTTAAAACGCGGTCGATGTCCAGGTGAGAGATCACAAAAAATGAAGACATCATTTATGCTGCATTCACGTGCTATCGGAATTATCATAAATAGGAGTTTCCTTGTCAGAAATTGGCCATATAAGGCCTCTCTAAGGCCATTCATGTCAAATTTCCAACTAAGAAGCTTGTGTTTACGATAATCCCGATAGCATATGAATGCAGTATTAGTCACCCGCATGTCATTCCATCTTCAGAACATATATTTTTTTATTTTCCCATCCTTTTATTGCATCTATTTGAAGTCCAAGCAACCAAAAAGTGTACACATCGCATTGGTTTACATAGAAGGCGGGGTTTATGACCTTATACCGCAGCCAGCCACCAGGGAGCGATTGAAATGTTTTGGCTTCTCTTTTTTTTATGGTGACATCCAAAAGAGAACCCATACAGAATGTTCTGTAATGGTTATATTTAATCTTTATTTTTGTAATCATTGGGGTTGCAAAAAGGTGGAAAATTTTCAGTAAATTTCGGAAACTTTCAAAAAAAATTAAGAAAATTTCCAGGATTTTTTAAAAATCTTCTTAGTACTTTCTGGGAAATTTACCGGAAATTTTCCACCTCTTTGCAACCCTAGTAACCATAAACTAACTTCACAGAGCTTTGACATTTCTTTGACTTGTACACACACATATATTATGTAAACAAAGACTTCTATTTCTATAAATGGATGCGATTAATCGTTTGACAGCACTATATGTAGTGCTTAATAAAAGCTGTGTCCCAATTCAGAGGTACTGAATTAACGATTGGACATGGGTTACGTTTGGTACTGAGGTTGGACTTTTCAGACGATCCCTTAAGAAGCACAGTACAATATCCAGCGAACGTCAAACTAATAACTAGTGTCACCCCACGACTACGGTCCAAACGGCTGTTTAGTTCAGTTCTTTCCTTTTTTTAATGACCTGTTAAGATATCAACTTATAAAACACGTACCTTGCTCTATTCCCAAAGCAGCTCTACAGTAGACAACTGCAATCTCACAGCAGGCCGGATGGGAGGAGCTTGTGTTTGACAGGCTTCTTCTTCTAAGATTTAATGTCGAAGTGCAGAGAAGCTCAGCTGCAATACTGCCACCAACTGGAGAGGAGTGAGAAGCGCCCAGAGGAGAGCTGGGGGAAATAATAATAATATAAACCTAAATCCTGCTAATAGAAACCTACAAGCCTGGTAATCTTAGATAATACATAATAATACCCTCAGTTTGTGGTATTGCAGTCATTTTCTCATGACAAACAGTTTAAACTGCTCCAGATGTGTGTTCACAGTGTTGTGTGTGTGTGTGTGTGTGTGTGTGTGTGTGTGTGTGTGTGTGTGTGTGTGTGTTCACTACTGAGTGTGTGCACTTGGATGGGTTAAATGCAGAGCACAAATTCTGAGTATGGGTCAACATACGTCACTTCACTTTCAAACAGTTTAAGTTAAGGTTAGTTGTTGGTGTTAGGCTAACACAGAGTTAACTCTGGGAACACAGGACCCTTGAACAGTGTTGCCAATTTAGCAATTTTGTTGCTAGATTTGGCAGCTTTTCAGACTACCCTAGCAACAAATATAGCTATTTTTAAAAGTATTTGGCAACTTTTGAAAAGTGATGAAAGTGATAAAAAAAAGGCATGCAACTTTCCTCTTAACCACACAAAAAGAACAACTATTGAACAAAATCTATCAAAAATGCAATGTGTAATTTAAAATACAGGTAAAATACTATTAAAAAAAAATTAATACAGAAAATTCCTTCATATTAACAGAGTATACCGTGCCATAATTTTATGGACTTTGCTTAGAGTGTAGCTTTGAACTTACTACTAATACACTGCTTAAAACTGTAATTGTTAATAATGTGCAACTTTTCAAAAAAATGCAATGTTTTTTTTTAAATAATACCTAATAAAAATGTGTTTATAGGTGTATTACTTTTACAAATAATTTATATTAATATTTATATTAAATGTTTTTATTATTATTATCATTATTATTTTACAAACAAATCTAAATTAACATTTCAAATTTTATTCTTTGCTGAGATTTCAGTAATTTCAACGTGTATTCTACACAATGATGCGTCATGGTTGCATAATGACATCACCATCCAATGATGTCACAATGTCATTAAGCAACTTTTAGCAACAAAACCTAAAAGCCTTTAGCAACTTTACCTGAAAATAAGTTGGCAACACTGTCCTTGAAACACACTGAAAGTGAAACAGATATCCTGATGGAAGTACAGGTGCATCTCAGAAAATTAGAATATAGTGAAAAAGTTCATTTTTTCTTGTAACTTATTTCAAAAAGTGAAATTTTCGTATATTTTAGATTCATTACATGTAAAGTAAAACACTTCAAAAGTTTTTTATTTTTAATTTTGATGATTTGATCTTACAACTAATGAAAGTCAAAAATCAGTATCTCAAAATATTAGAATATTTGTCTGGATTGTTGGATCGACTGTTTCTCATCTTTCTCTTGAAAATATCCCATAGATTCCAGATAGGGTTCAGGTCAGGCATGTTGGCTGGCCAATCAAGCACAGTAATATTATGGTCAGCAAAGCACTTGGAAGTGTTTTTGGCAGTGTGGGCAGGTGATAAAGTCCTGCTGGAAAAGGAAATCAGCATCTCCATAAAGCTTGTCAGCAGATGGAAGCATAAAGTGCTCTAAAATCTCCTGGTAGATGGCTGCATTGACTTTGGACTTGATAAAACACAATGGACCAACACCAGCAGACGTCACGGCACCCCAAATCATCACTGACTGTGGAAACTTCACACTGGACTTCAAGCAACATGGATTCTGTGCCTCTCCACTCTTCCTCCAGACTCTGGGACCTTGATTTCCAAATTAAATGCAAAATTTACTTTCATCTGAAAAGAGGACTTTGGACCACTGAGCAACAGTCCAGTTCTTTTTCTCCACAGCCCAGGTAAGACGCTTCTGACGTTGTCTCTGGTTCAGAAGTGGCTTGGTAGCCCTTTTCCTGAAGACGTCTGAGCGTGGTGACTCTTGATGCACTGACTCCAGCTTCAGTCCACTCCTTGTGAAGCTCTCACAAGTGTTTGAATCGACTTTGCTTGACAGTATTCTCAAGCTTGCGGTCATCCCTGTTGCTTGTGCACCTTTTCCTACCCAAATTCTTCCTTCCAGTCAACTTTGCGTTTAATATGCTTTGATACAGCACTCTGTAAACAGCCACACCTTTCAGTAATGACCCTCTGTGACTTACCCTCTTTGTGGAGGGCGTCAATGTTCGTCTTCTGGATCATTGCCAAGTCAGCAGTCTTCTCCATTATTGTGGTTTCAAAGAACAAGAGATACCCGGAATTTATACTGTAGGGATGGTCATTAATTGAAACTCAAATGTAAATATTCTAGTATTTTGAGATACTGATTTTTGACTTTCATTGGCTGTAAGCTCTAACCATCAAAATAAAAAAATAAATAAAAAAAAATAAAAAAAACTTTTGAAGTGTTTTACTTTACATGCAATTAATCTAAAATATATGAAAGTTTCACTTTTTGAAATAAGTTACAAGAAAAATTTAACTTTTTCACCATATTTTAATTTTCCGAGATGCACCTGTATATGTTATATATTTATGAGTACCACTTCATCAAGTGAAATGAGACAGCAGATGGGAATACTAAGACAGAGATATACAAAGAAAAAAATATAACAAGACTGCAATAAAGAGTATAATTAAACAACGAATGAGGAACATATGGCAAAAGCAATAGAGGGAGGATAGAACAGGTAGATGGTTTTACTACAACCATTGAAAAAAAAAAAGGTTAGGTATTATAATATGAAGAATAGAAGACAAAAAACCCATAATTGCCAGATTTGTCTGAACATACAGCTCTTAACAATACACTGTGCAGAATATGGAAACAAAATATTATGGTATATTGAAATATTATAATGAAAGGACGGAATTGATTTCTAAACGTCATGCAATTTAGTCAGCAAACATTTTGAAAAAGAATTACAGCAATTGAAAGCAACAGAGTTAGATAAGAGAATATAGTTTAGTTTAAAGTTCAGTTTAGTTGGAAGACAATTAAACAAACAAACAAACAAACAAAAAACATTAATAGCCTGTATATCCTGATCCACACTCCTTAATGCACTTTACGCTGTATGCCGACCATCTCAGAAAATCTAAAAAGGACATTTAATATTTTTAATACTTGTTTATTTGCATTTATTAATGCCATTGTAGATGTATATTAGGTTTAATTAAAAAGAAAAGTGCCACAAACTTCCTGTTTTGGTTTAGTTTTCATTTGGTTCTATTATGGTCTGTGTTCTGTTGTTCTAGTTTCCCGCTCCTTGTTTGTTACTATGGTTTCTAATCAATGAGTCGCACCTGTTGTTCATTTGCGTTCGATCACCCTGTGTATTTAAAGTCTTCCGTCTCGGTCAGTTTCTGTCTGGTTTTGTTTGTGTGTAGACACACTGTTACATTGAGTCATCTGAGTTTGTTTCATTAGAGACCCTTTTGTTTTTGGAAACCTGTTTGAACCTTTTTCTTCGTCATCTTCTGAACCGGATTGAGACAAAAAGAAAAAATCTAAAAAGGAATCTGAATGGGTTGAATCGGTTCACCAAAAAGATTTGTTCAGTTTGGTTCACTGATACGTTGCATGATGTTACATATTTTTCCATGTGTTTTTATGTGTTATGACAGAGTCTATTATCTTTTATTACAATCTGCATGTGTATGAATCAACACTGAGCGTTTCCATCATTATTGTGTGGACTGCTGAGCATGACTTTGATCAAGCTATACAAAAAAGACAATCATTGTCTAAAATGCGTTTCAGTAGCATCTTTATCATTATGTGTTGTCAGTCACATTTACACACTCTTTCTGTCCTTGTTATGAAAAAAGACACATTTTTAGTTTGTCATGCCACAGTAGTGCATTCAAAGGAGATTTCTGATTCATTTATTTCACTCACATTATAAAGACGTAGAACCTGAAGTGCCACAAATGTTTTCCCTACAAATGACAAAACAGATCTTATTTCCTTATCTTTAGGATTGAGTTTTGTTCATACTATACACCTGATTTGCCTCCTTATGAAACGAGACACACTGAACAAACAAATGCCTCAGTTTCCAGTTTTAAGTTCCTTTACTAGCATGACCAATATTTTTATATTTGTGTTCCCAAAGCGTTCAGGCATTGCTGAGTCAATCAGCAGAACGAGATGACTGATGCACCGACGCATGGCGTATTCCTTCAGTAGCTCAAACCCAATCAAATCACAGCCCACACTTCAATACTCTTGCTTTTGGAGAAGATAAAGTCACACCTGCTGAGAAAAACAATAGAAACCAACAGAGCAATTCTAATGGTTTCCACTACAAATGCCATTACAAACCATCAACTTTTAACCATTAAAACCATTAAAAAATGGTATTCTGTAGTGTGTTTTGAGACATATTCCATTTGGATTTAGTGGTTTAAACAAGCCACCAATAGAAGGAGACCAGAAACCCACACTCTTAAAAATAAAGGTGCTTCACGATGCCATAGAAGATGGTTCCATAAAGAACCTTTAAGATATGAAGAACCTTTCTGTTTCACAAAAGCTTCTTTGTGGCAAAAGAAGGTTCTTCAGATTATAAAAAGGTAAGAAAGAGATGGTTCTTTAAAGAACCTTTGACTGAATGCTTCTTTGTGGAACCAAAAATGGTTCTTCTATGGCATCGCTGTGAAGCACCTTTATTTTTAAGAGTGCACAGCATCTATCAAAGTTCCATTAAACCAATGCATTTCTCATTATATCCAGTAAAACCATTACAAATTTGGTGATGGTGTCTATTGTTTTCTTTTTCAGCAGGGACATGCTTCAAAATAGAGGGGAGGGACTTCAGCGAACAATAAATATGAATCAGTGTATGAAAATGAACAAGAATGATTCTTTCATTTAAAAGATTCATTCAGAAACGCTGATTTGTTCACAAACTATGACCTTGGGAACATAGAATTCATTGAGAGACTATGGCACAATATGGTCTTTTGGTTTATTGTTTTTGAAATTGAAACATAAAATCAGAACTTATAACCATAAGCCACTCTGAATGCACTGAATGACTGGAGCTGGTTATAGATTGAGGTATTTGACGAGCACAGGATAGGTGGTGCCGATGTGCTTCTGGTTGAAGTGGTGACAGACGATCTCCAGCTCGTAGACGCTGAAGGAGACTTTGACTCGCTCGTTTGGAGACGTGAGGAAACACAGAGTGTACAGAGCGAACTCAAACTCAGGGCTCACGCCGATGAAGATGCTTCCTTTGGGCTTGATTCCATTCTTCCAGCTGAACTGCAGAGCCAGAATGTGCTTGTTCTCATCTGGCTGGGAACGAGATTGAACGTATATAAGGAAATTAGGAAAATATGAATGTGCATTGAAAAGAGATTCATGTTCATATTCAGGACATATTAGAGTATTAGAGTGAACACAAGTATACTGTACAAAAAGTAGGCCTATGCCATTCAGGGCTGCAAGTCATTTGAGGGTGAATAACCACTTCAATTTCACTCTGTTTATCATAGTGACGGGGGCGGACTGGCCATCTGGATGTTCTGGAGAAGTAGACCTGGCTGGTTCATCATCAAAGATAAGGTGTGAGATTAAGTGACGTTGACGGCCGACAAAAGGGGGTGCTAATGCAATCTATTTTTGCTTATAAGAAACCGAAACTGGCGCGAAAGAGAGAGGGCTCGTGATGGAAAGCAAAAAACATGAAGATAAAGGCGGCTGGGAGAAGCTAAAAGAGAAAAAAGCAAACAGTTACATCAGGTTACAACGGGTTACACATCAGAGATATTGAGTTAGAAAATAGAGTAAATGAATTAGCCTATAAGGTGATTAGTCTGATTAACATGACACACACACACACACACACACACACACACACACACACGTTTCGCTATCCTTTTGGGGACTCTCATAGACGTAATGGTTTTTCTGCTGTACAGACCGTATTTTCTATCACCCTACACCAACCCTACACCTAAACCTACCCCTTACAGGAAACTTTCTGCATTTTTACATTTTCAAAAAACTTCATTCTGTGTGATTTATGAGCTTGTTTACCCGTGAGGACCTCAATTTAGGTCCCCACCGTGACACAAGTCCCCATGAGTCTGTGTGTATTCAGGTTTAAGTCCCCACCGGAATATAAAAACAGGTACACACACACACAGACAAGAACAGACACACACACACACACACACACACACACACACACACAGACACACAGACAGACACACACAGACAGACACAGACAGACACACACAGACACACACACACACACACACACACACAGACACACACACACACACACACACACACACACACACACACACACACACAGACACACACAGACAGACACACACACACACACAGACACACACACACACACACACACACACACACACACACAGACAGACAGACACACACACACACACAGACAGACAGACACACACACACACACACACACAGACACACACACACACACACACACACACAGACAGACACACACACACAGACAGACACACACACACAGACACACACACACACACACACACACACAGACACACACACACACACACACACACACAGACACACACACACACACACACACAATGAATGGAGCTGCTCTATCCACCTGTCACGTACCTGTGGCGAGTTGGCACTCACACTGTATCCTTTATAGTCAATGTGTCCTAGTTTCTCTTGTAAGTACAGCTGAATCCAGTTATGAAAGCCGATGACAGTACGACCTCCTCTCGTCTCTCCTACAAACACATGCTCGAAACCAGACGAGTCCGGTCTTGTGTGGAGAGAGAAACAAACAAGAAATCTTTACTCAGTATTATTAATGAAGCTCTGAATGGGGAAACGTTTTAGAAGAACTCAAGAGTGTATGTAAACGTGACCAGGGTCTGGATTCACGAAACTTTCTTGAGAAAAAAATTCATCTTAAATTTGTGATGTAGCAGAAATAGCCTCAGATCTTTTGTTCTGTAGTGAAAAGAATTATGGAAGAAGAAAAACATGTAGGGCAGCTTCTGTCTGCTGGTTGTTGATTGGATGGAGGCAGATCTGAATGCCAGCTATATAAGAAAGCGGTGGTGTTATGTGCCAATGATATCTAATTAACGTTATTTAAGCGTAAAGCTTGCCCACATAAAATATGTTTCTAACATATGGAATTAAATGTTATTTGCAATGCAGAAAGACTTTAATGTGTTAGGAGCTTTATGCTCATGAACTTATGTTAGAGCTTCTAAGCAAGAAGCTTAGTTTAGTGCTTCTGTGAACAGTAACACTATGTTAGTGCAACTAAGCAAATGAGGAGAATGCAATCCTACATATGCTGAAAACCTTCTTTCTCTATAAGAGAAAGTTGGTTTATGCAATTTTAACTTAATTGATATATGCATATTTAATTATGTTAACATATTTAATGTCGTTTTGCTATCTGTGCCAGCAATGAGACAAATGACACATCTTTTCATACTCATGCTACTTTCATAAGAGAGAGGCAGATTTTTTTCTAACAGTATGATCTGCATTTCTTCTCATTATAGCCAACCTTGACTAAAAATAACCTTATTTCGGTTTACGCTCCTTGAAAAGTCATGATTGAAAAGATGTTTTGGGGGCCGTGGCATTGAGAGAGGCTCTGAATGCTGAACCTCCATCACGCCAAGAGCTTTTTTGTAGAGTTGAGTTGAATTGATTTGTGACCCTGGACCACAAAATAAATGTCAAATTTTATAAATTGAGGTTTATGCATCATCTGAAAGCTGAATAAATGCACTTTCCATTGATGTATGGTTTGCTAGGATAAGACAATATTTGGCTGAGATACAACTATTTGAAAATCTGGAATCTGAGGGTGCAAAAAAAATCTAGATATTGAGAAAATCTCCTTTAAAGTTGTCCAAATGAAGTTCTTAGCAATGCATATTACTAATCAAAAATTAAGTTTTGATATTTACAGTAGGAAATTTACAAAATATCTTCATGGAACATGTTACTTAATATCCTAATGATTTTTGGCATAAAAGAAAAAAGGATAATTTTGACCCATACAATGTATTGTTGTCTATTGCTACAAATATACCTGTGCTACTTATGACTGCTTTTGTGCTCCAGGGTCACAATTGGTCAGCGAGTCAGAGAACACACACACACACACACACACACACACACACACACACACACACACACACACACACACACACACAAAAATGATTTGGAAAATATTTGAGAACTTCTAAAGAATGTTTAAATAGTTGCACTTGTAATTGGAATAATTGTAACATTCTTTTTAGAATTTATCTTAAAGAGATGGTTCACCCCCAAAAAAGGAAAATTCTGTCTTCCATCTTTTTTACTTTCCACAGATAAAGCTGTTTGGAGTGACATGGGTGAGCATGTTGATTTTAGGATGGACGATCTCTTTTTGTGAATCATGCCCCAAATGATCTCCTGTAAGTTGTTGTGAATCCTCTGTACTTACTTACTGGATCCTCTCCTGGCGTACAGCTCAAACCAAATGTGATAGAGCTGCTTCTTGAAGTCTGTGCTGTCCTCTGGAGAGAGATGCTTCCCCACCAGATATCTGTGGGCCATCTGATATTAGGAAATATACAACAGTTCCAACTTACTATTCAGCACAGCATCTTACACAAATGGTAAGGGATCATAGATTTGTTTCTCTTTTTAGATTTACTTCTATGCATAGTACTTGACAGAAGTAAAACAGAATACAGCTGAATCATTTTCTTGACCCATTTATTACCTTCATAGTGGGGGTCTTTATGATTGAATCCAGGAACTTGTGATTTTCCAGTTCTTCCTCTGGTGTGACAATCTCCGGTTCTCCAGTATCACTTTCATAGTTGTCCAGAAGTGAGATAAAAGCTGAAATGACACATATGCAAATATTTCAGCTTCATCTATAAACTTGTTTAGATTCATATTATTTCCAATCCTGTCATGACATATGCAGAGCCCTGCAGGATTAGAAATGGTCTAATCAGTTTTCAAAATCTGTAGTTGCTCTTTATGTTTGTCATATTTTCTTTACTTGTTAGAGAGGAATTAACCAGCAAGCAGCAAGTGTTCTAACATTTCTTTTGTTACTGATCCTTAAAGGTAGACTGTGGAATTATGTGCTCCCCACAGTTGCCTGTGATTGCTTTATGTTCCAAAACTTTTCACAATTTCAGTGGTTCGCCGCTAGGAGGCAGTCTTAATTAAACCAGTGCCTAAATGTTTTTTACCTGATACCAGGTCAGGTAAATAGTAGTAAGTATAGTAGGTAAAGGGTCATGACATGAGAAATCAAATTTGCCTTGATCTTTTGGAATATAAGAGTCTTTGCATCATTAAAACATGCTGTAGCTCATAGCTTAAAACACCCTCCTCATTATAAACAAAGTATTAAGTATACACACACTAAGTGCAAATAGCAGTATTTTTAACGACATGCTATTTACACTAAGTGCAAATAGCTATAGATTGTATTTACACTATGTTAAAATAGCAAGATTTTCTGCTATTTATACTACTTATTGCAAATAGTGGCAATTATCTGCACCTCAGTATTGTTGTATATTATAAAACAGTACGCAATAATAATGTATTGAGTGTAAATTATAATTTTAATTCAAATTATTAAATGGATGCCACCTTTTTGGGACAATAAAGCCCCCGCTACACCTACCCTAACCCTACCCGATACTTTATTTTCAACTTTTTAATTTTTTCCTTCATTTTTATTGAAAATAAATGCCTTTCCGATGTGATATGAGATTTGAAAACGGAGAAAAATAGTTTGGAAAAAGGAAGGATTGAACTCGGTTCGATCGCGTCAAAAAGCATGCTCCTTACCATCTACGCCACTGAAACCGATATTGAATAAGTGTCTTTTTTCAGTGTTGACTATCCCAATCACACGTTGGTGTGCGGAGTTAGTGTAAATAGCCTTTGCCAACAAGGCGGGTTATTTGCACTTAGTGTAAATAGACACTCCATTTATATAATTGAGCTCCAAATACGGCTCGTTTGGATCCGAGGGGCAAGATGACGTCACCTGGGCACAAACATTTGCATAAACACGCCTCCAGAGCAAGACATCGACGAATAGTCTTCTTCTCAGCATAGGCCCCGCCCACTGGTGTTCAGTGGCTGACAGCTGTCACGTGATCACGCTGAACGCGTCAGAATCAAATATAAATCACAGTCACTGCTATC
>JAFVLL020023022.1:0-10543 GCA_021397915.2 Tor tambroides | reverse complement strand
GAGGACTATTTCCTGAACTTGGAAGCTACAATGCTGGCTTGCACAAAGGCTGTTTCTATAAAGAGGGGCAATTCCAACTTTGCAAGGACAGTCTGGCGCTTCTGACTCACAGCATGTAAGTACATTTCTGCTACTGACGATTCAAATGCAAGTTTTGAGCAGTGTAGTGCTTGTTGTTTATCGTTTCTCAGATCACAAACGCAGACATGCTAATGTTTACGTGGCGCGATGCAACGCAATGCATAAAAAGACAGCATAAGTCATTATAATCAGTAATTATGTCCCCACTGGATGCAACAAATGCCTCGTTTATGATGGGTTTTATTGTTTGTGTGTCATCGCGCCAGGACACGGCATCACAGTGAGGGGCGTAAAATTTCGGTCTCATGCTTGAGGTATTCGGCCAATCACAACGCACTAGATAGCTGGCCAATCAGAGCACGCCTCGTTTCTCAGAACGATGAGCTTTGTAAAAAATTGAAATCTGCGTTTCAGAAAGGCGGAGCATAGATGAGCAACAATAATGTACAGTATGTGGAAAATAATGTGTTTTTTGAACCTTAAACCCATTGCATTACACCAAGTACACAAAATAATGGTCTTTTTAGCAACGTCATATGACCCCTTTAAACTTCTTAGGTAATTTTAAAGGTATGACCTATTTCAGATGCAGCCGAAAATACAACAACAGTAGTTACACATATATTTAATTTTTTGATCAAAATAATTGCTAGGGACAATTTAGTAGTCGCTGACTTGTCACGAGCATCCCTACTAAATTCTATGCCTTTGCGGTTTAGACCTGTCAAGGATAAATATGACACTAAAACCGACCAGTAGGTGGCAGCAAGTCCCTGTCTTAATGAGCGATTCATTGAATCATTTACTCAAACGATTCATTCAAAATGGCTGATTCATTTAGAAGCTCACGCGCTAATTTTTTAGGAAAACGGCATTGTTGCTTGTGTGATCTTACCTTACTATATAAATATAAAAAACAAAAACTCATACATGGATATTTTTTCTTTCATAATTATAGGGTCATTCTAACTGCATTGTAATAGGCTTCATCATGCAGTGATTGCTTTTAGGCTTTTAAGACTCGTTTTTGTTGTTTTTTTGCAAAGTCAGTGACATACTTGAGCTCGCACATCGTTAAAACTTATGATATTATTGCAGACGATAAATATCGCACAAACCCTTACTGAGATCTTTCTGGACAAAACAGGTCAAATAAAGTGGTCAAGCTGCTCAAAATTTTATTTTGTAGCATTATAACCTTGCTAACCCAGGATCCTAGCAGCTTTAAGCAAGTCGGTCCCACCAGCTAGTCAAACTAATACCTTGAACCAGCTAATGACTATAAATAACCATCCAGAAACCACGCAAAACAAACTACCATCAAATGTAGCTGGATTTTCCTGCAGGGTAATGATAAATTTAACAGACTTACTGATTAAACATGCCGCTTTGAAGTGGTCTAAATCTTGATTAAAAATGAAAAGCAAGCTTGTACCTCGCAGAGAACATTATGAGGTGCATAAAAAGTGTAAAAGCAATTGGTATAAATAGGCATGTTTGGAGCTGCAGTATTTGTGTGGAGAGTTGGCTGCGGGGTCAGAGAATGTGATATGCTTTAGCAGCTAATGCTGAATTTTATTACTGCTGTTTGCTCAAGCCATGTGTACTTCCTACTCATTTGGCTCAAGAGGATCTGTCTTTTCCAAGTACATACCGCAGGCCCAATAAACACACACACATTATGTTGTCTCTGAGCACCATATCCTTCACAGCAGCCTTTCAAGAGCGGCCAACACTTGGCTCAAATGTAGAAATCGCTGCTTCCAAAATACTGTGCTAAATAATACATTATAAAACGGATGGTTCTGGAAGCTGATTGGTCAGTTCAGCGTTCCAGTCATTCACAAGCACACGATTAAAACAGCTATGATGTCAAACATATGTTCACAATATCACTGCACAACACCCACAGAGATTATTAACCTCAGTTCATTCTTTAAGCACAGGCTTTTCAATTAATACACGTGCTTAAATAATGTTGTAATGAACATGTGTTTCCTTAATATTTTATTTATCCACTAACCATGCTGTATTGTAATAAGTATGCATATGAAGGTATATATTTATACACAAACACAAATATAATATTGCTATTTTGCTCGTCAGGTGTTGATTGCAATACACAGCTTGTTTTGACACAAAAATAAGAGAAACACTTGGACAAGGGTCAGTCTGACCGTTTCCAACCTTGTTTTTGTTTCCTAAAAACAACCAACTGGCCAGCTTTATTTGTTTTATTCCTTGCCAAAACCAATTATTACAAGCATTTGGCGCTTGCTGAGTGTTCATTTTGGACTCTGCGTGCAACCGTGTGAAACTACGGTGCTAATGACGACATGAGTATCATGCATCAGAACAATTTAATGAGCAGACTCAATGTTATTTAATAAATGAATTTCACAAAATAACAAAGAAAATGTTTATCCTGAAATCAAAAGAAAAAAATGCAAAATTACTATATTTTTGAGATTTTTTTTTGCATAATTTTCTTGACAAATAATGTTGTAAATTTATAATAAAAATATACATTTATTTATAAATTATGAAAGTACATAAAAATGTACATTTAAAAACAATATAAAGAAATTAATTATAATAAATTACACATATGATTTTCACCTTTGTTAATGGAACAAGACTTTTTGACATTGTCAAGAATATCTAAAAATAAAAGCAACATTTTTTTGAATAAAATTCTTAAAACAATTAGTTTATTAAAATATATAATTAATAAAATCAAATAACATTTTGGAAATGTTAATAAAATATATTAATCTGTTTAAATAAAAAAAGTCTAATAAAAATAACAAAATATTTTTTAATAATTCTGTACAGGTCTTTTTTTAAATTATGGTTCAAATTTTCCCATGTTAAATTAATGTCACTATGCAAAACATTTCAGAACTTAAAAGGTCCTAAAATAGCCGTCAGATTCTTATACATAACATAACTAGCCTACTCATTTCTTTCTTTGAAAGAATAACCCAGACATATTCTAGACAGGTTTTGTGAGATTCCCTCAAATACCTTAGTCCTAATTTAGCTGAATACTGTTAAAAAGAACAACGCCACCTCTACCTGACATTGAAAACTTGGCACATCCTGTGCTACGAGCGAACAATTCGAACACAAGCCATAAAACATGCACCTAGAGGAGCTTCTGATTGAAAAATCAAAGCAATTAATCAGAGATGTCTAGGGTGAGTTTCACAGCCTCGTGGTCGCCCGCCTGAAAGATTGACCAGGATCTGACATGGTCATGACAGGCCGGAGGAGAGAGATCCTGCAGCGACTCAAAATACCCTGCACAGTCACAATGCATCTGTATAAAGCTGCTCTCCGGTCTCCTCTGCCCCTCAGTGTTAAGACATGTCAGGCCTGTTACACGGCTAACATGGAGTAAAACAAGCCGTGTGCTGACCCTTTGACCCAAAACGCAACGCTCTCGGGCCCTACAGCTAGTTCAGAGGTGGCCCTGCCTTCACCAAACATGCCGGATCTCGTGTTACTCTTTTGTGCCTGACAGTGACCTCATTCCTTCAACACATCCACATGCTGTCTGAGTTCTGACCCCTGAAACGCCAACAACCACAGACGCGCACTAAAGGGTGAGTCATCAAGAGAAAAACAAGTTAGTTGCACAGTTTCTTACTCTGAAAGCTTGAGGGAATAGTTCAGTTCTGCCAAAAACAGCCTGTTCCTGTACACTTGGAATAAATCGCACAAGTCACAAAATATGGACTCGTTTTATATCAAGTAAAGTCACCTTTATTTCTATTATTTAGCTCAAGTTCAGTGTTGGTTCAGTTCAGATCAGTAAGCGATCACACTGTATGCTTTCATTGTAATGAAAGCTTTTGGTAAATAATTAGGCATGAGTGTGAGTAAATGAATGTGTGGTAATTTTCCAGAGAACCAGTCTTTCGAATCAGACTCTGAAGAGCAGAACATGAACATCAGAAACCCATGAGAAATGTTTTTTTAAGCTTGTATACACAGCATTAAACATTCATGTTAAAAACAAATTAAAACTTGATTCACAATCATTTTCAGGAAGTTTAGGGTTGGTAAGTTTTTTAATGTTTTTGAAAGAAGTCTCTTATGCTCACCAAGGCTGCATTTATTTGATCACGAATATAGTAAAATATTGCGAAATATTATTATTATTATTATTATTTAAAATAAATGCTTTCTATTTGAATATATTTTAAAATGTAATTTATTCTTGTGATGCAAAGCTGAATTTTCAGCATCATTACTCCAGTCTTCATATATTTATGTATTATTACATATTATATTATGTAATATTTGCGCAGCATTTCATAATTTACATCACTATTTTTACTATTTTAGTAACATTCAATAATCTACTGTACATCTTGGATTATATTGCACTTCCTAAAAGAGTGACTGGTTTTATTTACTTAAAACCAATTTTTTGCATACAAGTATATTCCTAAAAACACAAATTATTATTATTTTTATTTTATTTTTTATAATTTTTAAAAAAAAGATTTTAATTTTTAATTTTTTATAAAAACAGTGAATAAATATGTACATTTTAACACATAAAATTATATTATAAATATAAAGATAAATATCTAAAAACCTTACTGACCCTAAAGTTTTGAACGGTAGTATGCATACAATCGGAAGTAAACACCAGTAAATGGGACACTCACACTTACTCCTTGCTGTACAAGTGTTGCCTTCAAATTAAATGTCAGAAAAACAAGCTCAGAAATAAACAAGCATTTATGTTTAGCTCTCTTTTGGAGGAGAGCAGTAAGAGTATTTAATGATTCACTTAGTAGCCCGAGGCAGCATGTAAGACAGAGATTTCCGTTAAGAGGAACTGTACTGATTAACCCAGCGAGAAAGAAAGAGAGACAGAGAGAGAATGGCTCCGTTCCAAAACCTAGTGAGCTGCCTTCTAAGACAGCATCTTAACTGAGATGGAACGTCATAAGTGACCGATTTGGAAGGTTCTACATGACGTGTTACTCTAATAAGTATAAAAACACACAGCGCATACAAATTGAGTAAAGCACTCAATTTTTCATTAGATTTCACAGTCTTTATCAATATCTGTGCAGTGTTTCATCAGTTATATCACTATATTTAGAATCAACATTCAGTTGTAGCATCTACAACATCTAGGTTGTTGTAATGTATTATGGGATTGTCTTTTTTGTGGAAGATATATGCATAGCTGCCTTTGGCGAAACCTTAAAATGCAGCCTATGTAGGCAGCTCACTGGAACAAAGCTTTTGACAGAGAGAGTAATGAGACTGATGAAGAGGACCACGCTGAAGAGCGCTCATGGAGGCTGGAGAAACTTCATCTCTCCGTGTGATTTCATGTGAAAGGCCCCGGGAGGGCATTCGTGATGCCAGTGACAGGAGTATAGATCAGATTATGAGCCAGATTTCTGATGTTTTCTGGAAAATAATTTGACTTAAATCAATTGTGGAGTCAATTCTCAAGACTTTAAACTCCTGGGAAATAAAACAGAGGAAGTAACTGAATAATACAACATTTGAGCCTTTTGCCAAGATTATTTTAAGCCTAATCACATTTCTCATAAAAACTCTTACTTCATTTTCATTTGACAACTCTCATCTCAGTTTTTAAATGTGGGCTGCTGATAAGCCTGAATAACATCAAATCATCATTATTATCTGTATTCATTATTGATGTTTGCCCAGTCAAGCGTTACTATTAATATACGGTAGCTCATATAACTCATCTAGTAAAGAGATTCTGTTGCAATTTATGTCTTAAAAAAAACAATTACTCACGTTAGGGTCAGATTGCCATTCTTCCAGTTTAAATTAAACCATTTATGTTGCATTTCCTACTAAAAGTTACTAGTTAACTGACAAGTGACTGGTTTTATGTAAGCATCATTTTTTTTTAAACATATAATACTTATATTTAATAACGTTTATTCTTTATAAATACATAATAAATATATAAATAATGTAAATAAATGAAAAATGAAAAATATATTATAAAAGATAAATATATACACACTCACACACAAATAAAAAATAAATAAATAATTAATCCAAATTATAAAGAACATATAAATTTAAATATCAAATAAATAGTAAATATCGTAAATACTAAATAAACACTAATTATATAAATAGAAAAAATATAATTTTTTTTACAAATATAAAATACATACATATATACATATATATATATATATATATATATATATATCTCTTAATATTATATAAAACATTAATTTTAATTCAAGTTTTAAATCTACATATAAAATATTTAAGTCTAAAAACATTTACATTAAGTATAAAAATATTTATATTACAAATATAAACACACTTTATATTACAGAACCAATCTCTAACCCTGATATCATGAAAATCATTCATACATTCAAAGCATTTTTTTGAAATGTATTCGGCCTGAATAAGAACCCGTTCTCGATTCCCAACCCCGCGTGGGCCGTGTGCTGTAAAAGCGAGAGTATCTGTCAGTGGTTAATGTCAGCTCTGATTAGGCCGGTCCTGGGACAGCATGCGGTCTTTAATGAGGGCCGGAGATTTATACCTGCAGATCAGCAGGGCGCAACAGACACTCGGGCAGAGGACAAAGTCAAGCGAGCAGCGCCTGGCACTCGTACCAGTCCGCTCGTCATCCAAATAACAAGATTAAGTGAGCAATGCACCAAAAGATTCACGAACAGAGAGATCAGCTAAAGACAGAGGAGAGGAAAGGTCATGAGAGAGAGGAAGCTGTAGACAGAGATGAATTAATAGGGATGAAACAACACATGATCAGTTGAAGGTGTGATTTAACTGTCCTTAAAATGTCACTGTTTATAGCCAGACAAAAGCTGCAATTTGGACTTGACATGAATGCTTGATTTTCTCATACTTTTTTGTATACAACCATCGATTTTTATCTATAATAACCATGCTATAAAACAATAGTTTATAGCATGACTTAATTACAGTTTTATTTTGTCTGGGTTTTCCATGGCTATGGAACCTAATAAAAAATCTTCAAAAAGCAGCTTATATTTTAAATTAAATTAAACAAATACAATTATTTTAAACATTAAGTAAAATAAAAATGACAAATTAAAATAAAAAATGCTGACGTTTTAAATGCTGCAAACACTTATATTATCATCTTAATTTCTTTTAAAATAAAATAAATTATTTATTAAAGCTGCAGTTTTAAAAGCTTCAAGCACTTATATTAATAGCTTAAATAAATAAATTCTATATTAAGACTGGCTGGTAATAAAAAAAAAAAAAAAAAAAAAAAATATTTATTAAGCTGCCGTTTTAAAAGCTTCAAGCACTTATATTACCAGCTTAAATCAATAAATAAAATAAATAAATAAATAAATAAATACTATATTAAGACTAGCTGGTAATAAAATAAAATAAAATAAAATAAAATATTAAGCTCCAGTTTTAAATGCTTCAAGCACTTATATTATCATAATCATTCAATACTATATTAAGACTAGGTGGAAATAAAACAAAACAGAAAAACAAAATATTTATTACATGTCTTAACTGGAGCTCAAAAAATATTTATCTTATATTAAACGCTATTTTATTTTATTTTAATATTCCCAGTCTTAATACAGTATTTAATGATTATTTTATTTATGAAGCATTTAAAACTGAAACTTGATAAATATTTTTTTAAGCTCCAGTTTTAAATGCTTACAGCACTTATATTATCTAAAAAACATGGTTAAATAGCATAATCATTAAATACTGTATTAAGACTGGGAGTATTGAATAAAATAAAATAAAATTAAATTAAACAAAATAAAATAAAACATTACATGTGAATGTTTTTTTTTTTGTCATTTTTTGTATGCAAATGACATGTGAATGGTTTTCTGTTAATTTTTGTATGCAAAACTGGATACATTTCTATAAGCAATATTTAAAATGTATATATTCCTATGATCTTTCAAGCTGCTTTTCAAAAATCTGTGCTTAGTACGTCTGCAAGGCCATACATCTAAACCATCAAATCTTCACAGGATGGGAATTTATCCCACGGCTTAGCTTGGCTTATTAATATAAATTAGTTTAGTGCAGTTCAGGAGGGTTACTTAGCACTGTCAGCTAATGACGTCAACTCTATGCGCAGAGTCACATGATGAACATCTTACCGTGACTGTTACAGCGTGAAGTCTCCACGAGCCTGTTGTCCTGGTCGTAGCACACCATGGCCTGGTAGCGGTAGCCCTGTCCGCACTCCTTCACGTCTCCCTGCACCTTCATGCCTGCGGCGTTCTCCACGCGGCCCTCGGGCAGGATGCAGTCAGACCAGTTACCCACCGGCTGGGCGTTGTATTTGTCACAGGGGCAGTACTGGGTCTCGCTCAGCGGGTACATCTGGCTGTTCTTACACTTGTCCTTCTTCTTGCTTTTTCCTGTAATCAGAGGAAGTAAGTGTTGATTACGGCACTAATTAAGCTCACTAATGAATGAGTCATGAGCGCTGAGGTCACCTCTAAACCTCCCGCCTGCCTCGGATCCACCGTGTCTTGCAGCTGCACGACTGGACTAATACTTACAAAAATTATAATCATATTACCCTAACATGCTGTGCTGTTTATATGTCATGGTAATATCTCAGGCTGGGTTATACATCTAATATCATGATATATTTGTGAGGTTTTAGCTGGCAAAATATGATTAATTCATTTTTTATATATATATTTTGAATGTTATAGTAAAAATAAACACAGGTTTATTAGACACCACTCACATTTTCTTCAGAAAATTATCATATATAGTTATTATGTATTGTTATATTGGTGTATATACAGTAAATAAAAGGGACTGAATAAATAATACACTCCAGTTCAAAAGTCTGAAGTCAGTATAGTTTTTTGACAGAAATTAATACTTTTATTCAGCAAGGACACATTAAATTGAAGAAAAGTGACAGTGAAGATATTTATAAAGTTACAAAAGATTTCTATTTCAAATAAATGCTGTTCTTTTAAACTACTTAAAAAATAAATAACTAAATAAAAATAAGCTTTGCCATTTTCTGGAATTAATTACATTTTAAAATATTTTAAAATAAAGTTATTTTAAACTGTAATAATATTTCACAATAATATTGGTTTTACTGTATTTTTGATCAAATAATTTCAGCTTTAGAGCAGTGCTATTTTATAATCGTTGCAATATTATAATACTTTTTATTAATATTTTGAATCAGTTTTTATTTGTATATTTTATTTGTACACACACACACACATACATACATACATACATATATATATATATATATATCCACACACGTGTGTGTGTGTGTGTGTGTGTGTGTGTGTGTGTGTGTGTGGTGTGTGTGTGTAAGTTTTCCTTTTTAGTTTTTCTTATTTAATTTATTTATGTCTATATAGTTTTTATTAATAATTTTTTATTTGTTTTATTTCAGTTTTAGTTATTTTAGTCAGGTTGAACTACATTAAAATGAGAAATGTTGAAACATGTTTTAAATAAATGTTTTATTTAATTTATTTTATGTTAAATATTTGTTCATTAATTCATTCATTCATTCATTCAATCATTCATTTCTCTCAATTATTTATTTATTTATTTATGTTAATTTTAGTTTCAGTTTTTGTTTGCTAAAATAACTCTACCTTGGTGAAATTAAGAGATTTCTTCCAAAACATAAATAAATTAATTAATTAACTTGAATACTAGTTGAATACTATTTTTTTTTTTTTTTTACTTTATTTTGACATTTTAAACAATTGTATAAATATCAAGCTATTTTGAATATTGTAAAATAAATAAAAAATAAAATATCAAAAACGTGTATTGCCCAACCCAATAAATACATTCAAGTATTTTATGGCCTATGATAATGTGAAGTATATCAAAGTATATATAATGGAATATAAACATATGCATCCCATAATGCCTTGAATCTTGTACTAGAAGTCATTTATCATTTAGTGGAACTACCTCTCTCCATTCTGGGATGGAACCAGCAACCTTCTGAGTTCAAACCACAGTGTCAATGATGCATATGTCCTAATTACCCATGAGAGCTCTCCTCCGCGTACGGACCCCTACGCAGTCCGAGGTGCAAGGAGAGAACTTGGACCAGTTGGTGAGCTGGCAGTCGTCTCGGCACGGTAACTGGCAGGGCTGGCTCATCACCGGCATGCTGCTGGCAAACTTCAGACACTGAACCACATCAGCCACTGTACCATCCAGCTGCCTACACGAGATAGCTGTGGATCACACACACAAACACAGCGCTGAGACTCCTGCTGATTACACAGAGCACCAGACACCACAGAGAAAAGCTGCAGGTGAACAGAAGATGCTTATTTATAGACATGACAAGCAAGAGAGAAAGAGACAGAGAGTCATGCTGTTCACTTTGATCAGAAACCAGTTTAAATTATGCATTACATTCCTGTAGTTT
>JAFVLL020023019.1:0-18866 GCA_021397915.2 Tor tambroides | reverse complement strand
TAACAAAATACAAATTATAAATGTGTTTTTGCTCTTTATTTCAAGTTTATAGCAAGATATAAAAGTGAAGGAACATCATAAGGCATGAAAAAAAACAGTTTAGCCTAATTTATAATGAAAATAATGTCTCGTAGTTCGTTATTATAATCGGAAAGATGATTGACTCACATGCCGCTTGACAAACACGTTATTGCAATATAGCCTACATATTGTTTGTATTTCATAAAACTGACATAATTTGAAAGCTGAGACTTTGGAATATCTCCCGGTGCTCCCAATCTGGGCCATTTGCATGTGCAAAAGGCTAGAATAGCCTATCTAAAAATAGTAGAACTATAATCTTTATTCTCGAAAAATTTCGACTTTATTCTCGTAACATTTCGACTTTATTCTTGAAATATTCTGACTTTAATCTCGTAATCTTAGATTTTTTTTTTTTAACGAGGCACTAAAACGCCTTCGTACTTATAATAAACCCTACTCTTAAAAATGCTCTTTTATTTCCTTCTTGGACAACCAACCAATCACAGTCTTCAAAAGACTATGTCATAGCTAGCAACGGGGTCAGCCCCGCCTCCTCACTAAGATAAAAGTTTTTGTCTTTTCCTCGCTCAGAGTTGCTCTCAGATTGGTCCTGAATCACTTTTAAACTAAGACTCCTAGTTAGACATTTTTAAGCTAAATTAGGAGCTCTCTAAAACGATTCTTAGAATCTTTAGGAATACGGGCCCAGACCACTGTGGTAATGGTATTTATTTAAAGGATTTAAATGGACTTAGAGGAATAAATTAAAAGAAGAAAAAAAGAACAGTAAAAGAACAAGAATAAGAATTTTTGTGAAGTAATCAATCAGGGGCCGTATCAAGCCTCTAAGAATTACTCTCAAGAACACTGCTAAGAATTGACTTCAGTGTAAAAAAATTCTTGGCTTAAAGCTGTGCTTAAAAGTTAGTTATCAATCATCTCAGTCGTAATTTAAGCGAAGTGTAGGACTAAATCTTAAGTGTCACTCTTAGAGATGATTCACGACACTTTGCTGTGCCACAAACAGGATTTTGGATGACGACATTGGCATGGAACAATCACTGAATTGATTTCCTTATTTAAGAAAATTCTCAGATAAATTCACGTTGAATGGTTAAATTCCTAATAGAAGTTTACATTCAACACACATTTGACAATAAAGAATTTTCAAGAGAATGTATAATGGCAAGGAAACGAAGCATCATCACAACTCAGTTTAATGTTGTGCCGCTGGACGATAGTATAGTGTATTGACGATAGTTAGAGATAACGCCTGTTGCTGATGCCTTTGACGACAGCAAGACGATTATTATTATTATCCGTCAAAAATATAGGCGCCTACATTTTCCAGCGTGGAGAGCTGCTTCAGAAACTTGCCGCGGTATGGCTGGTGAGTGGCCGTGTCGGAGCCGTAACGCATTGCAGACGTGCAGTGTAAATAAGGGCTAAGAGATTTATTCATCATACAGTGTAGGTCGCTTCACTGATTATAACGTGAGTGTTTTTTAAAGAGCATATAATACTCGCGCTAGACTGAAGTCAGTTATGATGTTCTTTGGTAATGTAAATGTTCTTTGCTCGTTTTGAATAACTGAGGAAATGTAACCTTTTGATTAACTGCTACATTCATTCTTTAACAAATCAAAGATGGCAGGTAGTTTTGTGGATTCCAGTTAATGGGTTCACACAGAATCAGAAGAATAGTGTTAGTGTTATATGCTTGCATGTCTCTCTCTTTTGCCACCAATACAAATGTGTGCATGCTTTGCATGTGTTTCTCACTTGACATTAATTGCATTATTAACGTTGCTTTGGAATGTAATTTGCAGCATGTATCAAATGATGAAAAATGGTGACATATTTTAGAAAATATAGTATAAGTAAATACAAACATTCTGTTACATGATTAATGTACAGCAATTGTATGATGGAGCAATAAAAATGAACAGTGAAACTAACAGAAGCTTGTACAATACATCTCATTGGCATAATTCCGTGTGAAAATAGTTGAATGTAAATATAATAATAATAAATCAGTTTCTCTCTTTCATTTCACAAGCTTCAGTCCAGATGAGAAGCAGTGCTCAGACTGGTGTCAGTGTTGAGGTGAAAGCTGAAACAGGTGCAAGTGTAAATGTTCCTGTATTGACTGGAAACACCATCACAGGACCAGTAAACATTTATGCCTCACATGCAGCTGGAAATGGTACATTTTCATCACTATAACAAGACACACTATTAATACTTTGAGTAAAGACTAGTAATTTTGCAACCTCATAGTGATTATCTAGTACCATTTAATGCTATGGAATAATATCTCACTTAATATGTATCTCTAACGTCTTTCTTGCATTCTGTATGCAACTTTTCTTCTCACAAATCAACACACATGCTCAGACACAGCAGAGAAACACTCAGAAAAACAAGGTAAGTCAGCAACAGATACAACAGTGTTCCCTTTGAGTCAGTCATGCTCGTCATTACTTCGATAACTGATGTTTTGGGGTCTCACGTGGGAGCCCAATCACCTCTGTGTAGCACAAGAAATGGCCAATGAATACTGGCGAGAGAAATCAATCTGTTGTTGCTTATTCAGCTCATGGTCAGACCTTGCTTTTCTATGAGTGTTCTTAGAACAAGTGTCAAGGCATATTGTTGTCACAACAGATGCATCCAGACTGGGCTGGGCCACTGTATGCAACAGGCACACAATCTCGGGCTCCTGGACAGGACATCGATTGCAGTGGCATATCAATTGCTTTGAGTTGATAGCAGTACTGCTTGCAGATGGACAACACTGCAACGACTGTGTAAATCAACCATCAAGGTGGAGTATGCTCTTGTCGCATCTCACAACTCACCAGCCATGTCCTCCTCTGGAGTCAGACACGGCTCAAATCACTGCATGCCATTCAGATCCCAGGGGAGCTCAATCGTGCAGCTGATGTGCTCTCATGACAGTTTATGCTCCTGGAAACAGTGGAGACTCCTTCCCCAGGCAGTCCAGCTGATCTGGAGTTGATTCAGGGATGCTCAGGTAGACCTGTTTGCTTCTCAGGAGTCCTCCCATTGCCAGCTATTTTATTCCCCCTCGGCATGGATGTGCTGGCACAAAGCTGGCCCTGGGGTTTGGGCAAGTACACATTTCCTCCAGTGAGCTCACCTGGACCTGGGCCCGGTTGCATGAAAATCCTTAAGTAATTTGACTTAAGCCTGGAATACACTACACGATTTTTGCCTCGATTTTCCCCCGATTTTACAGTCTGAACAAGTTGACGCTAGTTGAGGAAAGTCAGAGCCAGTCTGCAGATTACAGCTGACAGGTTCCACAGAAAATCAGGTAGTGTATGATGGTCACAGTCTCCGATTTTTTTAGCTTCAGACTTTGATTCCATCCAGTCGAAGGATATCAAACATGTTTGATATTTTCAGCGGATTTTAGAACACATTGTTTTCATTTGTCATGCGTCTCCTAGCAACAAGGCACACGTTTCTGCGTGAGTTTGTTGTGATCGGAACGACTCAAAAGTCTGGTAGTATGATGGCCAGTTTTCCTTTGTCACTATTTACAAAGTCAGTAAGTGTATGATGCCTAGTGTTTTAAAAATCTGTTCAGATTTTAAAAGTCGTGTAGTGTATTCCAGCCTTTTAGGGGTATGCCTGAGGGGAAAGAATTCCCTGAGGTAAGGGATTTCTTTAATAGCGTTGCGACAAACATCTTAACTGTCGCCCTTACCTAAGTGTTTATACTAAGCATTTCACAGTAGTTCCTGTCAACATACGGCAATGGGGGCCACAGTTGCTATAGTTACCACATTTCACAATAAACATAAATATCTATGACAATATACTGAACATAACGAAATACAAACCTAACCAACTAAAACACGAACAAACATTAAATAGACGAGTGCTGCCCGTTTCTGCACTGCTTTGTGTACAGTCGTTACTGAGGAAACCGCTTTGTATCTGCAGTTAAAGCGACTCCTGCTGGTCAGTGACGGAAAATTTACCAAATGTGAAAATAAACCCATGTTTTGATGCTGCAAAGATGCAGAGTTGTAAATGTGAACAGGTGGATCGACTAGAAGATAATGCATTATATAAATCTAAACAATTAAGACATACATTATATTTATATTGTTATTTAATGTAATAATTGATTAATAATAATTGTTTAAATTAATATAATAATTGATACAACTCATCTGTTTTCTTAAATTATATAAAACTTTTTGTTTTGTGAAAACCTGTAAGTCATGCTTTTTACACTAATTTTACAGTTTAATGTTACCATAGTCATTGTCCTACTGCGCTCATATGATATTTTATTTCTGCAGGTCTTAAAAATGTCTTAAGTCTTACATTCAAGCTTAAAAATCTTAAAAATACTGAGTTTAAGATGACTTAAGGGAGCTGTTTTGGTCTCTTAAATTTATCAAGGTGAAATAGTTGCTAATGTAAGGGAAACAGGTTAATTTAGCTCTAAGGGAATCATTTTTGATTTTATAGGGAATTTGGACAGAATCACTGTTTTACGGCTGATCACTGAGTCGGCCAGCGATTCACTGAACAAACCATATAACATCAACTCTGCAGTGGATATTAAAATCCAAAATATACTGAAAACACTATTAAATATAGCTGCAAGCAGCAATGACGGGGTCAAGCACATCAGAGCTAAGCATAGCATGGAGCATTAGACCAACTTCAGCAATGAGTAATTGAAACCATTTTAAGATTATTGTAGTCCAAATGGCTGAAAAATCATTTAAAACTACGAGTAATAAGATTGAATGTCTTTTCACTTTTGACCAACAAGTGGCATTGTTATCAAATTGAAGTAATGTGTTCTGTGTGAGGTGACAATGGTACACACAAAGTTTGGTGTCAATATCCCAAAGCATTGCAGAGATACAGCCTCAAGTGTCATTTTGGCATCATGCCTCAAATTCATTGCTGTGGTATGCGAAAACCGTTTTGTCTATCAACACAAAATCCATAACATTTTGTCAGCATGGTCTGATGATGATATGTTGATATGATTTTAATTTGAAATCACCTAACGGGTCTAGAAGGTGGAATTGAAAAAGTAGGTTTTCAACATAAATCAAAATGGCAGACAGGAAGTTCAGCCAATTATGGCAAAATTGGTATCGATGTTCTCGGCATGAACCAAGGAATCTATTAATACCAGTTTGATTACAATAAGCTAATGTCAGCAAAAGTTATTAGCATTTTTAGAAATTTCATTATAACTTTTGACCACAAGGTGGCGCTGTCCCCAAACTTTTTGAGTACCATCGGGGCATGGTGCTGAAGATGCATACTGAGTTTTGTAATGATACGTTAATGCGTTCGTAAAATATAGCATTTTATGACAAAATTCAAAATGGCCAACGCCCAAAATCACTGACATGGGAAAATTGGATATGGTTCAACTCGGCATGACCCACCGAATCTAAAGAGACCAGTTTTGTGATTTTTGGCCAAACCATTCACAAGTTATAAGCAAAAATATGCATTTTTCATATCTCCTGACCCCTAGGGGCCACAGCGCTGAAACACTGCAGGTAGCCTCAGGTCATGCTTGTTATAACACACACCAAGTTTGGTCTCAATACACCAAACCGTTGCGGAGATATGACCTCAGATCCATTTTTGAGTCCTTTTCGTACAATTAATTTGCGTGTCATTCGAGAACGGTTTGACGAATCAACTTGAATTCCATAACTTTTTGCCAGCATGGTCTGTAGATGATATGAGCCAATTTTGGTGAGAATCGGATGAACCGTCTAGGACGAGTTCGACAAAGTAGGTTTTACGAACAATTGAAGATAGCGAAAAAACTAAACCTTACGATTTTTGAATTTTGGACTTGATTCGACTCGGCTTGATCCAAGGATCTGGAATTTTCATTTTGTGGCTTACGGTTCAAAAGTTATTACTATAAACATGAGTGCAACTTTGGACAAGTGGTGGCGCTAGAGAGTTTGAGTTAGAGACTCCAAATTTGCTATGGTTAATGTTGAGACTGTCCTCTATTAGTGTGCCAAATTTCACAACTTTCCCGCAAGCGGTTCTATGGGCTGCCATAGACTTTGGGGTGGAAGAAGAAAAAGAACACTAACGATTACAATAGGTGCCTGGCCCCTAATTAGCACAGTAACAAGATCAGCAGTTTAAGACATTAACTTCTAAGCACAAAACACAAGATACTTCTCTTCTCAATATAATTAAGGCTTTATTTGATAAATTTAAGACATATAAACTGATCTAACACAATCACACGCATTCACACATTCATACGCGTTGCAGAAAGAGAGAAAGTGAGGAATGAATGAGTTTAAGAGAATGAAAATGTGAAATCCCAAGTTTATAGTAATGTGTGCTATTGCATAGACCTAAACAACCATCAATCACTTATTTAACCCTCGCATTGAGTTTTTCAATGAGGCTAATATTTATATTAAATGCAGCAGTTCAGCTAGAATCTGGAGATACTTGCATTGCATGTTCAGGGGGTAGTCATAGAAAGAGGTTTCCCAAGGTTGCTGATTGGCTGAAGTTCAGTAGTTGTTGAAGTGACGTCTTGGGCGTTGGCTGAGGATGCGGAGTTGTGGTCTGGTTGAAGTTTTGTGGTCACACTCGAAGTGAACTCGGAGACACAAAACTCTCAATGGAAAGAAAAGAAAATGAAGTAAAAGAATAAAAGGATGTAATGAGACTAGATGGTTTTTCTTCTCATCGTGATGTTAAGTAGCAGCTGGCATGTAAGCCAGAGCATGCTCAAAGAGCGCTAAAAAGCAGCGTCAAAATGCAGTGGAAAAAGGCAAGAAAAGCATTGACTAAAAAGAGCCCAGTTTCTGTCCTGAGTATTTAAACTGGGCTGTTGGACACATCCCAAAATGGTGTCTCGACCAATTAGACACTGTCTCAGCTCAATGTGTTGCTATCTTTCTCCTCCCAATACATAAATCAACATGTTATCTTGTCAGTCACATGGTCTGAATTTTCCCACTCTTGCAGAGTATAATTTTGGACATGATTTCTATAACCAGAATATGATACATTTGAAAAAGTATTGATTGGAAGAAATGTTTCAAGCTAGAATTTCCACACTCATACATACCAAACATGAATATGAACCCTTAAGCTATTCAATAGTTATTAAAAATACATACACAATGAGTGATTAGAACATTATAGTCAAGCGTGTGGGTTACATACATAATATGGAGTTATGCATAGAAGTGATTAGTTGCTCATTAGTCTTTTTAAGATGATTTTAGGTGCATATGGAAAAGGCAGTTTCTGTGCCATTCTGCAGATGTGAGAATGTGTTCTGAGGAACAAAGGTCAAAAAGGGTTTAGAAAGAATTTCAGTCTCGTTCTTGTCCTGGGTGAGGGGAACCCACACAACAAAGTCTCTACTAATTTTCCTCATCTGATGGTCATGATGTGCTGTGTCATTGACCATCAATCTTGGTTACTTGCCCCAAATTTGACAATCTCCTTCCTGAGCAGGGATTATCAAGTGTTTTTTTTTTTTTGTAAGCTGTTCTGTGAGAGTTGTTGGTTAGGCTTGCTTCAGAGGGTGCTGGCGCTAGGGATCTGACTTACGGACATCCTGTTGTCTTGGGCCTCTTTGTGGAATTTCGGCTCCTCGTGTTTCGATGTTCTGATCAAATCTTAAATTGTCTGATTCGCTTTGATATCCTACACTAAGGATTTTGTAGCAATGCTTAAGGGAACACTTAGATAATTAAGGGGAATACTTAATGACAGCCTTAAGGTTCCTTAAATTGATCTTTAGGATTTTTCTTGCAACCCAAGTTTCACTAATGGTTCCCTTAACCTTATAACTAAGGGATTTCTTAGATTAAGGGCTTTCATGCAACTAGGCCCTGGTTCTCAGACCTGATGCTCCTGACTGCACTTACACTCATGACTGCACTTACTTCCATCAAGAGGGTTAGGGCACCTGTAGGCATTTTTGGTTGACGATCAAGTATTTAATTCGGGGCTGACATTGCTGTGCCTGTTTGTGCTTAGTGCATTTACATGGAACACACCCAGAAGTTCAGAGGCTCTGATTGGCTCTTTGTCTGCTTTGAAGTTCAGCAGAAGATCGGCGCAGACAAATAACTAATCAGAGCTTCTGAAGCTCTGGGTGCATTCCATGTAAATGCACAAAGCCTGTGGTCCAACCTCTGTTTGTAGACAGCCTTTCCGCTGTCTACAAACAGAGATTGGCCCACAGGCTCCTTGGCATATCATACGCAATGCGAGCAATGTCCCCTAGGTTTGAGGGCTCATTTCACTTGCAGTGTTGCTTCCTGTTTGCCATTCCTCTCTGGCAGACATTTGTAGAGCTGTGGGCTGTGTAACACCTAACACCATTGAGAGATTTTACAATCTCTGGGTTGAGCCAGTTTTGTCCTTAGTGTTGGGTACAAACAGGTAATAGACTTGAGGGCTGGCTTGGTGTCTTGCTTGCAGCACCATTCCCTTCTGAAAGAGATATGTGTGCTTCTCTGCTATTCCAGAAAGTTCCTCGGTTTGTGAACCATCGTTTAGTTCTTCCAGCACCCTGCGGCATTCAGACTAGGTGGAGGAGCCTGACGTTGGGCTCAATAAATGTGTAATATGCCCTCTTGGTCAGCCCTTGTCTTTGTGCCCATTCATGAGATTCCTTTAATGTGTATTTTCCACAGAACAGTTCCTCTTTGTGGTAAACATTTTGTGTCTTTTCCTTAAAAGTTTTCCATCTATCAGTCCCTGCATTGTGTAGTTTTGAGCTTGTTAATATTGGAACCACTGCAGTGGACCCTCCATATTGAGAAATGTCCCTTGGTCAGTCCATATGAGTATTTCCAATTTACCTCTCCTTGAGTAGTATGTGGCTCCGCATTTCCCAATGTTGAAATGTCATTTTCATACTAGTGGATCACCAAATCTCTTAATACAGTTTATTAGTTTTGGCATTTTCCTTAGAGACCTTATAACATCAAGGTTGGGTTGCGCTCTCAGGTCCTCAGCACAAATCTGAATGAGTGGATGCACTCCAGCATCTTATCTACCTGTATGTACGGGGAGTGACTTGGCATTCAAATTCCACTCTCCAATATTCATTGGCTTTTTCTTGTACTACACGGAGGTGATTGGGATCCCAAGAGAGACCCCATAATGTCAGTTATTGACATAAGATCTCTGTTCTCTTCTTCAGGGAATGAGTGTTACATGCGTAACTGAGAAATTTTACTGACATTTTACGAATATAAAGGAAACACTAAAACACCCAATATAATTACCCCTGCAGGTGTTAAAATAAATGAATGACAGCAGAAGAGATTTTGTAAATTCATATCTGATGTGATTCTACTCAAGAATTATTAGATACCTGATACTAAATCCCCCCAAAATAAATTGGATAATCCTAACATAACATGAAGGCAGCATTATTCTCTTTCTTACAGGGAGCTCAAGTGACTTTGACATGTTGGTTTATGTTTTGATCTCAGTTCGGGACAGTGCTGCTATAGGCAGTATGAATTTATTCCGCTTGCACCAGTTAATAATGTTGTCAATTTTATAGTAAATTTTGTCTAATATATATACTTTTTAATGCTATTTCCTCAATCCTATTTACGTTGATTTTTTTTTTATTACAGAATTTTTAAGGCTGCAAAAATTCTTGGAAACTCACAAAACCAACATGAAGAAGAAAGCAGAACGTATTTTTGAGGGCAAGAAAGAAAATAAAGCACATCTCAGTCATGTTTTCACAGAACTGTTCATCACAGAGGGAGATATTGAAGATGTCAATCAGGAACATGAGATTCTGAAGATTGATAATGCATTTAAGAAGAAAATAACACAGGGCAAACCAATTAAATGCAATGATATGTTCAGCTTATTGCGGAAAAACAGTGAGAAGAACATTGTGCTGACTAAGGGCATCGCTGGCATTGGAAAAACAGTTTCAGTGCACAAATTCATCCTGGACTGGGCAGAAGGAAAAGCCAATCAGGATATAGACTGTGTGTTCCTGCTTCCATTTCGAGAGATAAACATGTTGAAAGACAGAGAGGTCAATCTCCATGAGTTTCTACAGGTATTTTACCCTGAACTGAAGGAATTGGAAAAATCAATTAAAATAAAGTTATACAGCAAATGTAATCTATTTATTTTTGATGGACTTGATGAAAGTCGACTTCCTTTTAACTTTAAAAGTGGAATTCTGTCGAGTTTTGAGGAAAAATCTTCTGTAGAGGTGCTGTTTATTAGTCTGGTAAAAGGCACATTGCTTCCATCAGCTCTCATGTGGGTGACCTCACGACCAGCAGCAGCCAATCAGATCCATCCTGGGCATGTAGGTTTGTTCACAGAAGTACGAGGATTCACTGACCAGCAGAAGGAGGAGTACTTCAGAAAGAGAATCACAGACGAGACTCAGGCCTCCAGAATCATCTCACACATTAAGATGTCTCGTAGTCTTTATATCATGTGCCACATTCCTGTGTTCTGCTGGATCACAGCCACAGTACTGCAGAATGTTCTCATCAAGAGCAGTGAAGAGAAAATCAGCACAACACTCACTGAAATGTACATTCACTTTCTGTTGATACAAATGAACATGAAGAACCAGAAGTATGACGAACAAGAAGAAAGACAACGTACAAAGCTCTTACAATCAAATAGAGAAATGATTTGGAGGTTAGCCAAGCTAGCATTTGAACAGCTGAAGAAGGGAAACATTGTGTTCTATGAGAAAGATCTAGAAGAATGTGGTATTGATGTGAATGTAACCACTGAGTTCACAGGAATGATCGCTGAGATCTTTAAGATGGAAGATGGACTTCATGAGATGAAGGTCTTCTGCTTTGTGCATCTGAGTGTTCAAGAGTTCCTCGCTGCAGTGCATGTATTCCTCTGCTACCTGAACAAGAACATGCAGGAGCTTCAGTTTTTCTTTGATGAGCCAAAAGAAAATCTCACACTGCAGGAGCTACTGCAGAAGGCTGTTGATAAAGCCATGAAGAGTCAGAGAGGACATCTGGACCTGTTCCTGCGGTTTCTGATGGGCATTTCTCTGGAATCTAGTCAAAACTTGCTCCAAGGCCTAATCACTCACACTGAAGACACCTCAGAGAGCATCACAAAAACAACTGCATACATTAAACGAGTACAAGATGGCTACTTCATCTCAGATGAAGCTTCTGTCAATCTATTTTACTGCTTGCTTGAGCTCAAAGATCATTCATTATATGAGGAAATCCAGAGTTACCTCAGTTCAGATGGACATCCAGGAAGAGACCTCTCATCTTCAATGTGCACAGTGATGACCTACATACTGCTGATGTCAGAGAAGGTGCTGGATGAGTTCAACCCAAAGAGGTTCACGTCATCTTCAAACTACACAAGACTCGTTTCTGCTGTGAGATGCTGCAGAAAAGCCCTGTGAGTAATTCACTCACTTCTGTTTGGTCATAGGTTTTATTCTACATTACTAAACAATTGAATGTCAAAATACTATGAGAAAAAAAAAATTCTTTATGAATGGTAAAATGTGCAGAAACACTGAACATCAGAAAATAATCTTTGTAAACATTGTGTTTTGGCAGATTTAATGGCTGTGATCTCTCTGATCAGCACTGTGAAAGTTTGTCTTCTGCTCTAGAATCATCTCATCTGAAAGAGCTGGAACTGAGTAACAATCACCTGAAGGATTCAGGAGTGACATTGCTTTCTGCTGGACTGAAGAGTTCACACTGTCAGCTGAACATACTGAGGTTTGACTTAAACATTTACTCATTCACTGTTTAGTGTGTTAATGTGATTGAATAGGTGGCTAGGAGATATTTTTTAATATGCATTAATTCATGCTTAAGATTAACTGACTCATGAAGAACTAAACCATTCATTAACAATTGCTGCATCAGCAACTAATAAATAGTCTATCTGATTAATAGATTAATAAATTAATTGCTAATTATATTTGGCATCATGGCTTAAATTCCTATCAATATCTAGTGTTGACCATTAGTGTAAATGAATGTGTTAATTACCACAATGGGTTGAAGGCGTGTATTTCAGCTTCTTTATGATTTAACGCCTTCTACACACTGCACGATTTTAGCAATCCTATAAGATCATTGCAGATCACACTGTGCGACATGCATCTAATAAACCTGGGTACGACATGCATGTAGACTGTACGATGATGATTTATATAGAAGAATAAAACGCCATCAGCATGCACTAGAGCAGGGGTGTCAAACTCAGTTCCTGGAGGGCCGCAGCCCTGCAGAGTTTTGTTCCAACCCTGCTCCAGCACACAAACCATGTAATTTTCAAATAAGCCTGAATGACTTGATTAGCTATATCAGGTGTGTTTAATTAGGGTTGCATCTAAACTCTGCAGGGCTCCGGCCCTCCAGGAACTGAGTTTGACACCCCTGCACTAGAGGTAAACAAAAAGAGCATGATGAATCATATTTTGGAATTTGTAGTTTTTATGTGTGCTGCAAAAAGTGGAAGCAGTGAAAGAGGAAGGAATAAGAGTTTGAGGGAAGCAGTTTTATATTTTAGCGCCATGTCACGTTGATTTCCTGTCACATTTTTATTGGCTGGTCAGTAAACGGGGCTTGTACCTGCAAACACACTGTGCAATGATCACAGAAATCGCCACTATTATTTCATGATGCCAATCTTTTGTCTGGGACAACCCAAAATCATGCAGTGTGTCTTAATGAATCATTACCTAATGATTTGCAAAGATATCACTGTTATGGCTTTACTTGTTGAAGCACATGGCATAAAAATGCCATGCTATATTTAGGGAAAATCCAACATCCAACATCCAAGTGCACGCACACAGTAGTGAACACACACCCGGATGCCCAGCCAATGCTGCGGTGCCCGGGGAGCAGTTGGGGGTTTCGGTGCCTTGCTCAAGGGTCTCACCTCAGTCATGGTATTGAGGGTGGAGAGAGTGCTGGTTATTCACTCCCCCCCCACCTACAATCCCTGGCAGACCTGAGCCTCGAACCCCACGACCTTTGGGTTACAAGTCCGACTCTCTACCCATTAGGCCACGACTGCCCCATCAGTTTTATGGGTTTTGATAGTGCCTGAAAGGCCACGCATCCAAACTAACCTTTGAGGTTTGTTGGACAGTTCATGTCTCAATAATAGGCACTGCCAAAAGACATCACTGGCCCAATCATCATCACTACAGGTTATCATTTGCATTTGTTTTAAGTCTTGATAGATTACACATTAAAGTGATTTTAAACCATTCAAGCACAATAAAATGTGAAAAACGACTCAGTTCAACCTAAAGTGCACACAGCATGTGAACACAGATTTGAGGTCTCTTTAATGTCTTCTTGCACTTAAAAGGGCAAATACACAAATTATTTCAAAATACCTGTGATATAACTAAAATGTTACTAATGTTTTGATGTCAAATTTTCATATTGCTTTATTTTTATGATGTCTTATATTTTGATGTACAGCACATTGATCAAAAATAGTTGTTTTTAATGGTGCTTTATAAATAAATTTGAAAGGGGTGGTTGACTTTTTTTTACTAGGCTTGATTGTGTTTATGGGGTGCAGTCTAACATGTTAATTTGGTTTCTCTTGGGGTTTTTTTTTCTTGCATTGTGACTATTTATTTGTTGCTTTTGTTTTGCCTTATTCTAGTGTTATTGGTTTATCTTTTTCCCATTGTTTTTATAGATTTTTTCCCCCTCTGCATCAATAAAACACTATACTGCATTTGCATTGTTTTGTTCTTTTATTATACCTTGCACAATATATAAATATTATATAGGGTAATTTCTGGTTTAGTTTTGGCATAATATTGGTCCAGTTATGGCTGTCTTCCGGAGCTTCTGGACAAGTTGTTGCTGAGTTCTGTGGTAAAGGTGGTGGCAGTTTGGCTTTTGTCCGGCTGACATCTGGGGCTTCCGGCACTTTTGTGTGCTTTCTGGGGACACTGTGGAGTTGTGGGTGAGTTTTGGTCTGCTTCAGGCATGGTTCTGGTATTCTTTAGGCAAGCAGCTTAAGGGCCATTTGAGGGCCAAGGGCCATGGTGGTATGTGGGCCACAACAACAGCCTGAATTCAACCAGATAAGGCCCACAACCAATTTGTGATCTAGGACTCTCCTTTTGCAGTCCTGAGCCACTGCTGAGATTTCGATGTGGGTGGTCGAGTCGGTTAGAAAACTTGCCTCATCCTGGAATCGGGCAGTTGCCCACCCTAGCGTTAATGCGGCCCGACTCGCTGGCCAGCAGCAGTTTCCTCTCCTGGTTGTTTTCGACCTTGTGGGTGATGTCAAGGTGCTGGGTGAGACGGGCATACATTTGCATGCACAGCGGACATGTCTCCACAGGCATCTTGGCAATCCAAATTAGCACAAAAGAGCACAGGCAAGGAGATGTTTAGAGGTTAGTGGATTGGTGTTTAATGACTGGGTCCCTCACACAGGGTTTGGAAAGACTTGGTTCAATTTTAAGTAATTTACTCTACATTTACCTGAAAATGGAGTGCATTTTAAAGTAATTTACTCTGTACATGAAACTGCTGGATGGTGTTTCCTGAGTACTGTACTGTAGGTATTATACAATAAAATCATTGCATTTATGAATAATGACATGTTAAGCCAGGCTCACACTACAGGATTTTTGGCTGGATTTTGCTGTCGTGGACAGATTTCCACAGTCTGCGACAAAACCCCCGGATCGTGACCAAATCGGTGCTCGTTGCGGTCGCCGAAGCTCGTTAAGTATGAGCAGGTCAGCAACGTGATCCGAACCTGTCTCGAGCTATCACAGACGCTACGACATTTTCAAACCTGTTTGATATTATCGCCACGTGATCTCGTAATGTGAGCGACACAATGACAAGGTGGAACTAATCCAGCCAATCACAGTGCAGATGATATTAACAGTATTATCATGCATCTTTACGAACAGAAATGAAAAGCCACAAATTAATCAAATCAACTAACTAGAAATAAATTTAACAAATGCATAGACTGTGTATATAATACCATGTTTCAATGTACTGTTTAATTACATACAACTCTTTCTGCAGTACTGACAATCCTTGTTGCCCACGTCTTCCAAGCCATTGTTTCTGCCACATCTTTTCTTTCAGATAAAATAACTGCACAGACCAATTGAAGGGCCAGTTGATCGTCCATGCTTGAAGAAATGGCCTATAATCGCTGTAATTTCTCACGAGAATTTATGTGAGAAAATGTATTTTCGGGAATGACTCTTCACTGAATGTTTTGTAGTGTGTGTACCTCATTCGCGTTGTGTTGTGTAGTATGCGTGTAGCTATGACAAGATGATGACAGATGAGAGGGCGGTCCAAACTCAGTCCTGGAGAGCTGGTGTCCTGCAGAGTTTAGCTCCAGCTTGCCTCAACACACCTCCATGGAAGTTTCTAGTGTGCCTAGTAAGAGCTTGATTAGCTGCTTCAGGTGTGTTTAATTAGGGTTGGAGCTAAACTCTGCAGGACACCGGCCCTCCAAGACCGAGTTTGGACAGCCCTGCATTAGAACACTGATTTTGAAACTTGTGAATCCATTAGAATCGCTAGAAGACAGAATCGAGATTTATATATGAATAGATATTTATGTGCACCTCTAGTTTTGATGGCATGGCAACAACTCTTACTCTTTTTTAAAGCAGTGCAACATGGCCTCGTCCCCTTTGTTGCATGTTCGCAGGGACGGGGTTTATGTAAATTTCTGGGTTTGTGACGTCACGAACCCGGGAAGTAACTCGTTGTAGTCCCTACGAGACGATTTTGTAGGCATTAAACTGCCAGAATTTTAAGAGATAATATCTCCGTTTGGTTTGAACTTTCAGCGTCGAAACTTTGCAGGCATTGTTTATGCTCAAACAGCAACATTACACACTAACTAATGTTAAAAAGTGAAATCACAATCAACCACCCCTTGAACATTTTGGTGTACAAGTGCATAGATGCTTTTGAATTTATGTTACCTGGCTCTTCCCTTGCCCATCCCAGTGGGGGATAGGTGGGAATTAATGTAAACACATATATCAGATACTGTTTATGTCTTATAGGTACAAATGTGACAAAACAGCATGCGTCTTGTGGATGAACATTTTTATCTAGAGCTACTTTTCTATGTTTATGTGTATAACGAGTCACGTCAGTACTGGGCTATTCCACAGTGGTTGCATCCGGCTCTGTCTAAAATATTAAAAATACAAACGCTTATAATAGGTTTATTGGGGGGTATTCCAGAAAGCAGGTTATGTGACATACCCGAGTATGTTTAAGGGTAAGTGGATAAATTCAGCTTTCAGTTCCAAAAATGGAGGTAACTTTCAGTGTAAGTAGCCATAGCAACTTATTCTCTGAACATAACCTGCTCCGGAATAGGTTCTGTTTCACGGTTAGATTGCTTCATGCGTGACCTACTAACAACTCCATTGGGCGTGTCAGATTGTGCACAATATTAAATATTTTTACAATATAATTATCACAAATTATATATTATTACAATATAGTTATCAAATATATATATTAGTGCTGTCAAAGTTAATGTGTTAATAATGCAAATTTCATTTTAATGGCACTAATTTTATAAACGTGCGATTAACGCAGCGTGCATTTTCTGTTTGACCCGTGGCAAAGCCTGTAGTTGGAGAAATGGAGATGCACAGTGTTGCCAACTTAGCGACTTTGCAGACCCCTTTAGTGACTTTTTTTTTCCCCCTCTTCAAAAAAGCGCCTGGCGACAAATCTTTAGGGTTTGCCCAAACCTTATTTAGTTTCTGAGACTTGCTGGTACTGCTGCGTGAGCGCGATGTGTTGCTGTCCCAGCGTGCACACATCTCTCTCTCTCTGTGCGTCTGCATTGTTCAGTGAGCGGCGGAGAGGAGCAGCGCTTTCAGTTAAACACAGATATTATGTTGCTTCTCTAATTTTACATGCAAGTATAGCCGAAATCACAGCACAGCTATTGTCATTATCTTATGTGTATTTGATTTTATCAGACGACGGCTCGATTATCAGGATTTTTGTGCAGATTAACAAAGGAGAGCTGGTTATGTAGCCTAGTCTTAATGGGTCGTGTTTCAGTCACTATTTCATATATATTCATTCCATTGTCTGACAACAGAAACAGTAAAATATACCAATGAAAACAGTTTTATTGAGAATTTAGCTGCATCAAAATACAGTATGTGGGCACAGAGAGGCAAACAAATCTAATAATAAATAATAAATGTACATTTTGCATTTTCAGAAGAAGTGAGCTGCCCTGTCCTGCAAAAATGTAAACAGGTTTGTGTAAGTAAATTGCTCAGTCCAAAGAAAAGGAAGTAATGGGAACCTGGAATTTCTTTTTTCGTGTGTCTAGACATGAACAAGTTCTTTGAAAAACATCTATGACCTTTGAAACATGTCTAGTCTTCATGCTCTGTTGACTATGGTTTCAATAATAATAAACATACATTTGCATAAAGCATCCATATTTGTCCATGCCCATGTTGATTAGAGTATTAAAACTTGAAAAGTATTAATTTAAGGTACATTTAGAACAAATAAAAATGTGTGATTAAGTTGCGATTAATCAAGTTAACTCATGACAATCATGCGATTAATCGCGATTAAAAAATGTAATCGATTGACAGACACACACACACACACACACATATATATATATATATATATACACACACTCACATACATACAGGTGCATCTCAAATATAGAATATCGTGAAAGTTTTTTTTTTTTGTAACATTTCAAAAAGTGAAACTTTCATATACAGTATTCTAAATTCATTACATGTAAAGTAGAACATTTCAAAAGGTTTTTTTTGATGTTTTAATTTTGATGATTAGTGCTTACAGCTCATGAAAGTCAAAAATCCAGTATTCCAAATAAAGTTTAATTATAATTTTTATATCAGTAAGTCTTGAGCGATATGTCAGTAAATTTACATTTAGTAATTTTGCAGACACTTTTATCCAAAGTGACTTACGGTTGGGGAATACATAAAGCGATTCACCTTAAAGAGGCAAACAGACAGAAGAAGTGCTCATAATACCAAGTCTAAGGCATTTTTCAAATAAGTACAAGCTAGCAAGGGATGGAATAAATAATTTTTTTTTTTTGAAGTTTAGGATGAAGTCAAGTAGTGTCGAAAGAGATAAGTTTTCAGTTGTTGCTTGAAGGTTGACAGGGATCCAGCATTCCAGATAGGGGTGGGAAGATCATTCCACCAGCCAGGAATGGTGAACGAGAATGTTCTGGAGAATGATTTTGAGCCTCTCTGTGATGGTACCACGAGGCGTCGCTCACTAGCAGATCTCAGACTTTTGGAGGGGATGTAGATTCATAATAGTGAGTAGGCGGGTGCTGAGCCTGTAGCTGTTCTATATGCAAGCATCAATGTCTTGAACTTGATGCGAGCTGCAACCGGTAGCCAGTGCAAAGAGATAAAGAGAGGTGTAACATGGGCTCTTTTGGGCTCATTGAAGACCAGTCGTGCTGCTGCATTCTGAATCATTTGTAGAGGTTTGATTGTGCTTGATGGAAGTCCAGCCAGAAGAGCATTGCAGTAGTCCAGCCTAGAAATGACAAGGGCCTGGACAAGAAGTTGTGCAGCATGCTCTGTCAGAAAGGGCCTGATATTTCTGATGTTGTATAATACAAACCTGCAAGATCGAGCAGTCTTTGCAGTGTGGTCTTTGAAGGTCAGCTGGTCATCAAAGATTACACCAAGATTTCTGACCGAAGTTGATGGGGTAATTGTAGAAGAACCTAGCTGGATGGTG